>MU270544.1:0-85974 GCA_021432625.1 Leptodontidium sp. 2 PMI_412 | reverse complement strand
CAGGCTGGCCATTAAGTCAGTTAAGTCAGTATCAGTCAACCAAATCACCACGACTGACTGACTGACGTAAATTGGAGCAACTGATGACTTAACTGATTAAATTAATTAGTACTGATTTCAACTGATGATAATTTACACAGATTAGATATCTAGTAGTATAGCTTTAAAGGCTCTAGCGATTTTAATGGCTCCACGATTTTGTTAATTCTTCAAACACTCCTAGTGCTATAACGTCTCTCCTGACAAATTAGAGCTTTCTGAAGTAGTTTGTTTAGAGCAAGAAGAAAAGACTCGTTCGCACTCTGAACTTATAGTAGGTATAGCTAAAAAATCAAAGGCCATTTGAGCTAATTGTGGCCACTCGGCCTCTCGTAACTTCTAATACTCTATAACTCTCATATGCTTAACAGGTGGCTCTTAAAGATAATGGAAATATTAATCTCTTCTATTAGAAACAACTGTATTGCGTGGCCGAGTAATTGGCGCCGCGGCGTTAAGGATGCTCTTTAGGTAATCCTTTTCCATAGAAGGTACGGCAAGAACTAGTTCCGGAGACAAAGTAACACGAGAAACAACTATTGCGCCTTTGTATTAATTTTCCTATAGTTTCTTAAACTTGGATTTCGCAGAAACAAGGAATAGAGCCAGATTCCTTTTCTAATTCTTCTCAAAAAAGGACCACTTATATAAAGGATAGAGACCCATAGACGCCTGCCATGCTAGAGAATCGTCGGTCTTTTTATACCACTTTAAACATGCTTGCCAGGCTAAAGTAATTGACTATTGTATGCCTACGTGGTCGTCGAATTAGTGCTGTTTTGACTGAGTTTCTAGAGTCTTAAAGTGCGTTATGATATGCTCTAATATAATTAGAGATTCCTATAAAGCACTATGCGACGGTTCTAGAGCCCCTTCGGTTATCTTTGCATTTCCTTCCAGACCTTTAGTAAGTAAAAATAGTGGCTGAAGCTAATCCCTAATGATTTCTAAAGTCTCCTACTCCTCCGAGGATAGGTAATCGTTGTCGAATATCTCTCGATCATTTAGTTCCGTAGAGACGTGTAATATGACGGCATATTCTATAAGAGCCTGGCGTAACTCAAGGCCTCTACGTACCATTAAATACGTGGCATTCCAGCGTACACCTCCATCGAGAACTAACTTCCATTCCTTCCCTACTGCCACACTAATATTAAGCTATAATTGAAGGGCCAGAAATAATGTGGTTCTCTTACTAGAGGCTATAACATATGCTACTAAGTTATGCAACTTTCTAACTTCTCCTTTACGCCGCCAAAGCTTTCGACGATCAGCTGGCCTTGCCACCTTATAATCATCGTCCCAAGAGCTCTTATCTTGACTAAATAAATAGGCCTCAGCAATCAAATTAATGACGTGACCTATATAACGTAATCTCTTCTCTTTATAATCAAATCCCCATAACTTTACAAGCTCTACAAGAGTTATATTATTATTCGTTGCGTTGTCAAGTACAAAGTAGCCTAAGTTATCGGCAGTGATTCCGAATCGAGCGAGAAGTGGAAGGAGTATAGAGCATTAATCTGTAATTATTAGCTAGAGGATGTAACAGGAAATTAGATGACAAGTTATATACTAACACTAGTCTTTTTATGCCTTGGGAGCTCTAGTAGGCCTATGAGACGCGTGCAGGATTCGTATCGAGCGTTAATAAAGTAAACGACAACACTAAGTACACTAATCTTCTCTTTCTTTGACCCTTAACTATTAAAAGTGATAGTTATCTTTAACTTAACGTTACGAAGCTCTTTAAGAATCTAAGGCTTTATATGTCGGAAAAGATCGTAGATCCACGTCTTTATAGTGGAGTGTGAATCTGAGAAAGTATTAATAGCCTCTGAATTCGCAATATTAAAGTAACGTTTCAGGCGTACGGAGGTAGCTTTATAGTATTTGATATTATCGTAGATAATCTATTCTAAAAACGCGTTAACGAATTCTTATTAACGGAAGGGGATTACTTCGTTATAATTTCCACCTACAATTCCTAAGGCCTGAGCGCGTACAGGTTCTCTTGATTTTACTCTCTATATGTCTCCTCTTATATCTAATATGTGTATATTTAATATATAGCGCTTAGTGTTATTTAAAGTATTAGCGTTAAAGTAAAATTCGCGATTCTGAGAAAATTTAGTATCGTGATGACCTTTAACGATTAGCACTTAATCTACAAATTTAATAAGGAAATATATACAAAGCTTATAGCACTATACGAGGTTATTAGAGACTTTCGTCGTGTCTCTAAGGTTATACTTAACTTTCTATACCTATTGACGAAGCTTCCTCTTCGTCGCACCTACTAAGACAAAACCAGTAAGTAACCTAGCTACCTGAACCTTGCGATCATTAAATAATGGCTCTCTAAAGTCGTACGGAGAGTATTCTTCGTCGTTATTAAGGTTTAGAGGCTTACTAGGGTCGTAATAAATAGTGTAAGTAGGCGTTAGACGAAAACAGCAGTCACGAAGAATGGGCTTTTTCCATGACGATTCAGGGGCTATCATAACCTAAAATGGGTTAATCAAAGTGTTATTAGACGCTGTAGAAGGTACAGGGGAAGCTCTTGATTCGTTATCCTCAACAATTAAAGGGGAGGCGTGCGAGGAAGCTATAGTGCTGTGTTTGATGGATTAATTAAGACAGAGTGCAACTAGATTATAGGTTTAGGCAACGCGGAGTAAGATTAAGTAATCCAAAAGTGGCTATCTGGGCTGTTTAGGCCAATTAGAGGCCTTTATTTAAGCCTAAGCGGGTCCAACTTGTGGGGGGCATCACCTAAAAATCAGCCCAGCTGCCTCTACTTAAACTGACCCTATTATGAGGATTTTCCTACCTCTCAACTGACAGTCTTAATCAGTTAAGTATATGGCGACTGACTTATTAGGGTTAGGGCTAGCGACTGACTGATTACGAATTTAGGGTCGACTGACTTAAGTCGACTTAACTAGACTGACTTAATGGCCGGCCTGCCCATCCTCCTGATCACGGTAGTCTGCTTAGCTACTGACCTCGTGATGGAAGAGACTCACTCACAACCTGTAACTTATTCTAAAGTCACAAGATAACCTTAGGCAATGGGGTTGCTGTTTGACAAACTTTATCAATCGCGTTTAATATCTTACTCAAAAGGTCAATGTTGAGCTTAGTGCATTGGTTTCAGCAAATACGGGCGGGCGTTAAAAAAAAAATCATAGCTAGGAGGATTGACTACGAATTAGTAGGGATAGAGTATATATAGATACAGGGAAAGCCTCAAGTGGAGACACGACTTAGATAAGTATGGAGAGGTGGAGGGACGGCTGGTTTGTCCGTCAGAGGAACATAGGTGGCTGGCTTGATGTGGAGATGGATAACACTAACCAACAAAGGGGATGCTCGCGGACTCACGATGGAGTGATACATAATTATATTGAGGTAGAGAGATCTGGGGATATCCCAAATTGCAATTCATGCTAGATGTTGATGTATAGGTATTACCCAACTTGGCTCAACTGGGATGAGGAAGTATTATTGCCTGAGGTTGGGGTGAAGCAAACGATGTAAACTTTCCAACAGCAGAAGCAAACAAATCAAACTCTTCCTCAGCGGAAGCAAACAATGCAAACTTTTCCTGTGCGCGTATGACATGAAGCAAACATTGTGCAAACTGTGGGTCTTGCTTGCCAATTTTGACTGGAACAATTGGATATTCCGGCTCGTTTCACCGGAACAATACGATGTTCCCGCCCGTTCTCAAGGGTATATATACAGACCCTTCCTTCCTTCCTTTATAATTTTTTCCCCCTTCGTACTCCAACGAGCTTCGAAACCTTCCTGCTTCTCACTCTAGCCTTTGCTAAAGTGACTGCATTACCAAACCAAATCTGATAATCGTTCATTACCCCCTCATATCCCATTGCTGCATGCAATTACCCCAATACAAATCATGGCAAACATCCAGGTAGGTGAAGATGCTTGGGATGCACTCCTGCTCAAGGATCTCGGCAAGCACACGAGTCAAGCCCAAGCTGTAGGAGGAGAACGCGATGCTGTGAGCACCGATAACCCTTCTTCCGCCACCACAATCAATCCCTCAGATTCTGCCACTCTCGAGGACCCCTGTTTCGTTACAACCACTCCTGCTGGTCATCATATCGACGAGAAATCCGGTCAGATTACAACAACATCTTGGCCGGTTCAGCAATGAACCTCAACCAACAACAACCCGCCTCCTTCGGCCATACGCTATCACATTCGAAGAAGGCCCCGTCTCAGAAGATATGCCTCAAGAATACAAAAACTTTTTACAAGAGTATTATGATGATAAAGTTAAACATGGATTGGATCCAGAGCTTGTACTTGTTAAGAGACGTCCATTTCCTGGCAAGTTGTATTTGGAGACTGCGGGTGGAGATCACAGCAAATGGTTGGATAACGTCTATATTCGTTTGGATGTTCAGCAAAACACTCTTGGGTTCGCTTTCCAATCAATGAATAACCCAGAAAGTTCGGCTAAATCCGAGGAATATCGCCAAGGAAGACTCGATCTTTCAAAATGCCTGATTAAGTTGGAGATGTGGCATGAAAGTAATGGTTTTGATTTTATTATTGTGGAGGGACGACCAACATTCGTGGTTAACGATGATGCACCAGCCCATCTCGACCAAACCGAATTTGAAAAGGTTCTTAAATCATTCAAGGCCTCACTTACTGGTGGCTCTTGGGCTGCTGATGTCAAAGCTTATCCTGCATACACGGTGAAATGGGGAGTGCAATTCTGGATCGAACACCTATTCTCATGCCGTCATGATGTAATGAAGTATGCAGAGTCCTGGGTCTCGCAATTCGGAGTTTTGTTGAAGTTAGAGCATGAAACTCAAAAGGCTGCCGAGTGCAAATACCAGGTTAATGCGTCTATTGTTAGAAATGCACATCAACCAGCACATTATAATTTGGTAAGTCAAAACCTAGATATTTATTTGTTTTTTAATTCTAATATATTAAACAGAGCTTCGTCAGACCAGCAGATTTTCGCGGATCAATTGGTAATCTCGTTACATTCGAGCCAGAAGGTGCAGGCTGGGGTAAAGGCCCATCTCACTCTTTGAACGCTAATATTCCGCGTTCTCTCCGAGGTGGATGGTGCGCTGTACAAGCACGTGTTAATGATGCAACTGGAGTTTTGACCTACATTTTCACAGGCGTCACTTCAGAGCACACTATCCCTAACGAGTGTGTTGTTACGATATCTACAGTGGTTGGTGAATCCGAGTATAAGAAGGCCATGTTCATTAGATTGCATGCCTTTTTTAAGATGCTGGATAATGTCAAGGATATCAAGCGAATGGCCAACAATGAGGTTAAGCGAAAGGAGCGTGCGCAATTCCGCATCGGATTGATTTCAAGCCTTTGGTTTTTGATCATTTTCCTCACCCTGCTCGAGACACTTTTATTGACGGATATTCGATCGACGATTTTTTCACTGGAAAGCGACCTATGAATGAACAACAAAAAGAGGCTGCCCGGTTTATTAGTACAAATTGCAATAGGTATTAAGATTACTAATGATTGTGTATCGAATTTATACTAACGAAAATAATAGGATCTTGTTAGTCTGTGGCGCTCCCGGTACAGGAAAGACATTCTTTTTAGCAAAATTGGCTTGTCACGCAGTTGCAGTTATGAATTGGAAAGTACTTATTTGTGCTCCTACAAATCAAGCTGCGGACGTGTGTACTCACGCGCTGTTATCGACCGCCGCAGTAGATAAAGTCATGATCGCAACCGAAGGACCAAAAGAAGGATTCACGAACATGGAAGTAGTTCGACTCTTAGTAAGTTTTATAATTATTAATTATTGTTTTAAAAATAAGCTAATTGTTATAGGCACCTAGTCGTGATGCACTTCAAAACTTGTTCGATACCACTCGTGAAGATTTCGGCTTGGTTAATGATCTTCATCGCCAACACGATCTTAGTACAAAGCGTGAAGAGCTGGCTTTGGAGATTATGAAGATGCCAGAGCATAGTAGCTACGATGATGCTGTCATATTCCTTCGAGTAAACGACGAAATCAAGAAAAATGGCAACCTGTTCGGTGAAGGTCGAGAAGTTGACAAAGGCCAATGGCGCAGAGTAGTAAAGAACTTGGATAATGCCGTCATCGAGGTCGCCAATGTTGTTATCGCCACAAATTATATGGCAACATGCAAGACGCTTCTGAATTGCAACAAGTTTCAACTTGTTTGTAATGACGAAGTTCCCGTGTGTCGAGGTGATCAAGCACTTGGACCAATCGTTTTTAACGAGAATCTAATGTGCTATGTCGGAGTTGGAGATGAGAACCAATCGCTTCCGTTTGTTATGAATGAAAATGCCAAGAGTTCGCTTCAATTAAACTTCTATCGGAAATGCATGGATCCTGCGCGGAAGTTCCCAGGCACCGTTTCATTCACTCAACAACATCGAATGGAGGCAGAATTGATGGATTTTGTCAATAGGTAAGTGGACTAAAATACTCATGTTATCAACAATGACTAATATACTTAAAGAGCCGTTTACAACAACAAGCTCGTAGTAGGCAAGACCGTCCGCGATGGCCGCCCATACTTGGCAGAATGGACATTGAAGATGTTAAAGAATCCGATTACCCTCTGGCAAGATACCAATTACGAGATCAGAGTAGATACGAATGACAAATTAATCAACGTGGTCGATGGTATTGGACAAGCTGATGGTAGAGGTTCAACCTACAATGTCCCAGAAGCTTTAGCGGTGGTTGAAATGGTCAAGTCTGTGAGTAAAATAATGTGTTTTTGAGTTTTATTTGACTAACTCCAATAGTATATTCGATCTGGATTTGAGCCCAAATTCCAACTCGTTATCTGTGCGTACGTTGCACAGCGCGATTTAATCAAGGGAATGTTGGCCAAGTCTGGTATTGCTATGGATGTTATTTCGATCGATTCTTCTCTAGGTGTTGAGCGTGAAATCGTTCATGTTGTTTGCTCCCGAGGAGGTGAAGACATGCCAGGTTTCTTAATGGAGATGAATCGTGTTAATGTCGCATTGACTCGCGCTAAGTACGATAGAAACGTCTTCGTTGACGCCAATTTCTGGATGGCATTATCTGGATCCTCTCTCTTAGGCGCTTTCTGCTACAACATGCGCTCCAAGTTCAAGATTACAAACGTCAAGGTTCCCGAGTGGAAGGACGATTCTTTCATTAGTAAGTTTCAATATACTATTAATATTGAAAATTTGTATTAACTGTTTAATAGGAGATATTTTGGCGATGTTTCCGAATGTCGCGGACAAGAAGAGTGTCGAATGGGAAGCTTTGGGTAAATTGGGTGCGACTAGAATAGTTGATAACCTTGATATTCCCGCTCCGGAGCCTATTTCTGATGTTCCAATTAGCATTAGTGAAGCTCGACTAAGTGCTCTCAAGTGGTATGAAGAAAATGATTACTTTGGTAATTAAAGCATTCATCAGCTGTAAACTTTGCATTAAGTAAGCCGTTGGAGGCATTAGATAAATTGCATACGAATCATTAAAAGAAATTCGAATAATTATTTTGTTGAATAATATGTGAATTAAAAAATGACGTCGTTATTTTCAGGGGGGAAAAGTAAACAGACAGGGTCCACGTCGGTATCCGCCCCACTTTTGCTTAGGAGGTGTGTAATTAATTACCTTGGTACAGATACCTTGGTAAGTAAATTGGGAACTATTTGATACTTGATTATAAAGTCCTTCGAGGACAGTAGTTGATAAGACTTTTTATATTATATAGCATCGAGAGAATAAAGCAAATTATCCTTAGGAGATGATGCTTTGATCTTCGTTGATATTGAAGAGTGAAGATAAAATCCTTGCTTTACAACTTTCATTACCAGATGTAACGGATATACTAAAGATAAGGACTTCTTTATCTTAGCTGAAATGTAAAAAGAAGACCAGAGGAGAGAGAGAGGGAGAGAGATCTATCAAGGGATACCAAATATACAATTAGATCTTCGCTTTATAACTTTAATGCCTGATGCAAGGGGTGGGCTGAAGATTGAGCCTCCAACAACCCTCGACGTTAATAAATGTGTGAGAGACTAGGGAAGAGATGAAGACGAGGGGTCTATATCAGCCTTGATCTCAAATTCAAGACGCGGGACGGGATCTTCGACCAGAATGAGGGACATCTTTGACATGAAGAAGAGGAGAAGAGAAATAGTTGAGATGTTGACCAAAGCAGATATCAATGAACAACGAATGCATTCCATGATTTAATGCATGGAATTCTTACATCTCCATCATCTCCCTTCCTCTCCCGTTCCGAGTCCCAAGTCTCAAAAGAACGCCATCCCAAACGCCAAAATCCCCTGTGCTAGCTAGGTACCCATCCACGCCACTACCCCCGCCCATCAAGTATAAAACGTCCAGATAAATACACAGACCCAAACCCCAGCGTCAAACGCATCCATCATCACTGCTCGAATTCCAGTACTTTCTGCGTAGCGGTACTCGCACTCCTCGTTCTCTCACCGGTGCCACCACTTGTAGCCGTCGGACTCAACGTGGATTGCTTGACCTCGTTCACAGCATCCATGCCTCGACCGCTGCCAGCTTCGGCATCAGCACCTTCAAGAAGATCGCGATCTTCAGAACGGACACTCCGGCGCTCTGCATCACCGTTGTATGCACCAGAAGTACGTGCATCATAGCCCTCATCTTCGTCTTCGTCATCTTCCGCAGGTCTGTTGATGGCATTCCTCTCCATTTCCTTTTGTGCTTCATCCATGCGTCTGCGGACTTCGGCTGCTACGCGCATACCATCGGTAACGATGTTATCCAGGACCCCACGAAGACCCTTCCCTGGTGGCACAGCACCAGCTGAACTTGTACCGCCGACTCCGCCCAGAGGGCCTTGACCTGCTGTGGCTGAGCGACCGAAACCAATGTTAGAGAATGTTGTGAGGCTGGAAGAGGAAGATGTGGGATTGGTGGGCACCAGCTTGTCGGAGATGCGGAAGGAAGCTGGGAATGAGGATTCGAAGAACTGCTCGAGAAGCTCGTCGGCCAGAACAACCATGCGGAAGGTTGGAAGAGTGATGTGTAGAGGTTTCGAGGGGTCCAGGGCGGCATTTGCGGCTTCGGTGTGAGCCTTGGAAGTTCGGCGCTGGTCGTTGGATGGAGCCCCAGATGCAGGAGGGATGGTTGGAAGTCCCGAGGGTTTCTTGGTCTTTTTGGGTGACTTTTCAGTACCAAGATCCAAAAGATCCTCTTCGTCATCACTGTCATCGCCGATTCCAAAGGCACTGTCCGTTGCACCGTTGGTGTTTGAATCCTCGTCTTCCTGGTTTTGCGGATGGTCTGGGTCGGCATACTCGAAGCAGCGTCTGATGAATGCACTGACACTGCTAAGAAAGCGTTCATTGGTCGTTCCTTGTGGAATGTCGAGGTTCCCATTCCCAACTTCATATTCGCTGAGGCCAACCATGGACCTCGAAGGCGTGAGAGATCCATCCAGGCCGCGGCGAGATAGGAACAATAAGGCTTCTGATATCCTTAAAATTCCCTCTCGGTCAACCTTTCCATCGCCATCGTCGTCGTAGAGTTCGAAGAAGTACGTGATGCTCCCCATAATATCTCCTTTCCCCTTTATGTGTGCAATTCCAGTCACCACATCTTGAAGTGTCAATGCTGAGTTCATGCCCACATCCCATCGCCGAAACAACCGTCTCATGAATTCGTGATCAGCTGGCTCAGGGTTCCCCACTCCCCACGGCGATAGAGATACTTCTCTTCTGCGCATACTGTTTCCAAAGTATGAGTGTTTCTCTCTTTCGGAAGTAACATCTCGCTCCGGTGGCGATGGTGAATCTGTAATTGCCCATTTCGAGATGCCCGCCAGGAATTCCCTAAATCCGTCGTAGTCCATGAGCGTAGGACTGGGTCCCAAGCCAACTCTTCCCTTTTCAATGCTCTGAGTTTCAGCCAATCCTGACACCACTTCAGCAGCTCTAGCTTTACTGGCTTTCTCTCTTCTATCGGTCTCATCCTGGATCATTTGACTCCTTTGCTGGCGCTCGTATAATATCCCGTAAAATCGGTCATACAAGGCTCCAAGATCTTCGACACTCAGCCGTTTGCTGTCTGGTCCTAGGTTACGGATCGAAGTTCGTTTCGCAAAGCTCTCAATGTTGTTGAGAACAGCATCTTTGTGCTTCATACGCTGCTCTGAGATGCTACTTTGCGTGATCCCAGAGAACTCCTTGAAAGCTACAACCATCAGTTCCTGGAATCGAGTGACTGCTCGTAGTTTTGCATTTTCGGACTTGGGGTGCGCTGATTCATCCAATTTCGAAAAGTAGCCCTTCAGAACGGATATGAATGCGCCATCATCCGTTGCATCCAAGAGATCTTCGCCGTTAATCCGCAGAATTGCAAGGCCGACCTGGAAAAGTACTTTTGGGCCTTCTAAAAAGAAAACATCTAAAACTCTGAATGCAAACACCAGCGGCATGGAATTGATGTACAATGAAAGAAACCAGGGTAATGACACAACTGAGAGCTGTACGTCCGATTTGACCAGATGGTCCCATAGTATTGGCATGGTCTTTTCTACTAGGGATTCGAATACCCGCTGATCCAGCAGTGTGCCGTACATTGTAGTCGAGTAATAACCGGGTAGCAATCGGTCGCAAAGGGTACGTAGAAGGAAGAACGCTTGTGTTTCGGACATGTATATGAGGAGGGCAGCCACCACAATGTTCATGGCTTGACAATATCCAACTTCCTCATCAATCCAACTGTATGCTGTGAGAACCCTCCTCAGCCGCACGATACCCCGTTCATCCTGAAACCCTGGATATTCCGGAAGACTTCGATTCAAATCCTTCTCGATTTCGTCGATCGCAAGTGATTCCCGCCCTTCGTACTTTGCCAGAGTATCTAAGAACAACGTAGGCTCCTCCAGACGCAAGAACAGCGCTCCTGATGTCTGTTCCCAGATCTCTCCACGCAGTCGATTTGGTAGTCCCACTCGAATGAGCTTATGAAATGTAGGTTGCCGAATAAGCGTAACATTTCGCCCGTTCTCTCGAAGGTATTCCCCCCACAACCGCATCTTGCTTCTGTCCCGCAGCTTCCTAGCATCGCCTGGGTATCGAAATATCATGCCCAGTCCAGCATCGGGAGGATCGCTCGACTTCTTTTCGCCCGAGAGAAGATGTTCCGAATAGCATTCCGCCACCACTCTTTTCAACTTCCCCACATCTGCCACTGCATTTTTGAGGCCTTTCTTCAACCCATCACAGAACCTCTCGCAGGCTTGCCGGCTACCCGCCAACTGTATGGTAATCTTCTGCTGACTTATGGGGGTCTTCGAAGCTTCGTTGGTAGAGGTGTTGCTGACTCCGTTCCATGTTGTGATGGCCAAGGCAAACTGAGTAGAAAGTTAGTTCATGCGTTGAGTTACAAGCTGGAACAAGGTACTTGGAAGCTTTGGCTATGCAGCCGCTCTACACGTCTGATAGCACAAAGAGGAAGTGTGAATCCATTGCCTCCGGGGCCGGCTCCATGCGTCTGTCCCGTAAATCCCGAGGACGTGCTAGTGCTGGCGGTCTGGAGGAAGCTTGTAGGTTGTGTCGAGAAGCAAAGGTAGGATTCGCTCAAATGTAGCTTTCCCGCATAGTGATAGCCCCTGTCACGATCTCTGTCCTTCTCCCCCTGTGTAGCATTTGGAGAGTATGTGATCGGCGGTGAGATTGTGAGCTCAGCCGTGATCTCTTGAAGTGGTGTTTGGGAATCGGGCAGTCGGAATTGATGGCGGAAGAGAGTGGATTTCGCAGGGTTGCGGTCGGATGCAGAGATATTCAGGGCTTGAGTGGGATCAATGAGCGATTGAGCCTTTTGCACAAGGCTACTGAGGTTGAACATTGTTCATGATTCTGCTGTGGGCAGCGTCTTCTTTCATGGAGTTGTTCAGCTGCGATTCGATGTCATCCCGCCTCAATGCGAGATGCCCGCACGGCTGCTTGTGACGCGCTAGACGCATCAGCCAATCACAGTCGACTTGATGAGACCCCTGAATTCACACGTATCACGGAACAGAGGTGTAATAACTGGGGAATTATGAATAAAGACATAGTATAATTTGAGGAAGGCGGAAAAGGTAAAAGACGTAAGTGCAGTCTCTGTTTCTCATTTGCGCTGTCATGGGTTGCAAAGCACCCGGCAACATTTATTGACATTCATGTAAACATGCAAGTTACATAGACGAGAACTTTCGAGAGTGAGGCACGAAACGCGGCTAGAATGAATAGATTCTCCTCAAAAACACATAAGCCTCGATCATAATCACTGAAACGACGACATTACATTAGAGCCATGCACCACACTCTAGCCACTCCAACCTCCATGCATATCGCCCACCAACCCAGAGCTGGATCATCACCAGACACAGGATACTATCATACTCAAGTGCTGTAGTACTGAGCAGCATCGGCAAAAATGGCATCAAAGGCCGCCTTGTCTTGCTCTCCCTTGGCCTTGTTGACATCTGGCGTAACGTTGATGAGAGAAGTGGAATACTGGTCTTGGGTGGTCGTCAACGAAGAAATTTCATTCCTCGCGATCATCAGAGCTCCAATATCGGTGAAGTCCTTCTTCCTGTCCTTCATTGCAACAAGCAAATCAGACGTATGCGTCTTGAGGATGCCGATAAGAGCGCCTAAATCGTTCGACTGCTCTACGGTAAGCTGGGGCGATTGCTCCGCATGAATCGTTGCTGTGCGGGTGGTGGATTTGAGAGCTTCCGAAACCGTGAGGATAGGAGATGCGCCGAGAAGACCGAGGCCATTTGAAGATGACCAGTTTTGGATTGTGGTGGTGAGGATTTTGACTTTGCTGTCAATGCTTGCCATGTCATTGACAAGAGTACCGAAATCGCGCTTGGAGATGAGCGCAAGTGTGGCGGGGATGAAAACCAGCAGGTACTTGATCGCAAGCATTTTGAACAAAGATTAGAAGAGTTTTTTGAGTTCGAGAGATAATTTGCTATGATAGGAGCGCGGGTGGATAGAAACAGACCAGTAGACTGCGAATACAGAAGGAGAACATGGATGAACAACCTAGTCTTATGTATTTCGGCCTCATTTGCGGGACATTCAAGGCCAGAAGTGATACTAATAGCTGTCCTGGCATTTGACGGGAGTGACAAATGTTCTCATTCTGACCGATCTGTTCATTCTGCATCATTGACTCGGTGTACTACCTCATCTGGAACCATTTATTTATCGCCCTCTCCGATTAGCAAGGAGAAGTCCTACCGAACCGAGGCAAAAGTACCATGGGACCAAATTATGAAGCATTTCCCGTATCTGTGCTGTCTTACATTTTGCAGGTTGCACTTTCACAAGATATCCATTTGTACAATGGCAGGAGAAGGCTGTTAAGTTAAATAAAAATGCCGACGAGGTGGCGAAATCGACAGAACTGGAACTAGAAGACTTGAATAGATTGTCAAGGACTTATCTCCTGTAGACCCAAGAGTGCGGAATTTATCGGAATCGGCGAACATCTCTCAGGACGGCCTTGACGCGTCAAAGCTTGGTGATGAGAAGGCTTGAGGTTTGCCGGACATTTATAAATGATGGAGATCTCAGAAAAGCCAAAAACGTCATAATCCTAAAGGAGCTAGATTAGACACGTGACCGAGGCTTCTTTCAGCAGCATTTGGCTGTCCATGGGCAACAATTATCCTTCACTGGCAACGGAGAAAGGGGATTATTGAATTAAAAAGCGCATTATTATGGTACTATTGGCTTCTGCCCTCACAGACTAATTTTCATGGTTTCAATGTGTTTGCAACCATCCTCATTTATAAGAATGATCAGTCATCGTCCGAGCGGAAACGGATCGCCGATCCCGCTTTATTGTCGAACCCGCTCTGCATGCAAATCTGAAAAACTCCCATCAGCCCTCACACAAGACGGACATCCGGTCCCAAGTTTTAGATACATGAAGTCTGGTACTGAAGCTCTTTTATTTTGAAGAACGGACAAATATGTCAGCGATGGAAATGGACGGGCCATCGGGGGTCCACTCCAGGACGGGCTTCATGGGTATCAGGCAAATGGGAATCAGAGCCTGTGGTACATGCGTGAAGGCAAAGGTCAAATGTGTACCAAATACACAAAAGGGGAAATGCCAACGGTATTCCATGAGCCACTTTCTCGAGTTTAAAGCACTGATTCTGGATAGATGTCACCGTTTGGACAAAGTCTGTCAGCCAGCTTTAACGCCTTCGCGGAAGCGGCCAACGTGAGATACTTCGTAATTTACCTGATCATATGCTCATAATCTTGTGCAGCCATGTAGCTCAATTAGAGCAAAAGCTCGACACTCTTGTGACACTTCTGAGCGGGCCGAATCGTGGGGAGACTCGTGAGGAACATCGATCGGGCCTCTCATCATCCCCACCAAAGTCCCCAGCAATAACTCACCACCCACGGATCACATCAAACACGACAAATAGAATCATAGATATGCAGTCATCTACCTTTCCACTGCCCGACTTTGCCGCGGTCTCTTCATCAGCCCCGCTTCCGTACGACATCTACGTTGCTCAACCACAGGTGTATAATTTTGAATTTGAAAATCGGGAAGCCTCCTTTCTGCTTCTCGAGTACAGGACACAACAGGCCAGTCAGCTTCCTTTTGTTGTCATTCCAACAGATGCCACCTCAGAGAACCTCCGTCGAGAACGGCCAATGCTGTGGAAAGCTGTCATGACAGCTGCATCGTATCACAATGCCTTGCGTCAAGAAGCACTTGGGTGGAAATTGATGGAAGAGTTTGCTTCGAGGATCTTGCTCAGGGCCGAGAAGAGCTTAGACCTGCTTCAAGCATTACTTGTGCATCTTACTTGGTGAGTCTTCTCATTTTGGAATCTTGATTTCTTCCTCCTGAGAATACTACTATTGCTGTCTACTTCTGATTACTTACATAAAACATCCAAGGTATCATTATCATTCTGTATCGAATCCCCAGGTTTTGAACTTGCTTTCCCTAGCCAGGACTTTGTCCGTGAATCTTGGTTATCATCGAACGCATACACCCAAAGGTCGCCCCAAGATCTGGTTGGATGGACCGGATGGCGTTACACAACAGCAATACGAACCAGAAGACTCGTCGGTGACTTCTAGGACTTTAGAGGAATGGAGGGCTCTCGCTGGCTGCTTCTTTCTCTCAGCAATGTATGAATATCTCTGTTCCACCTTTAATTAATCGCAAGTTGGCTCATTTCATCAGAACGACCTCAAGTTGCAGACGGAATGAGCCAATACAATACACTCAACATCTCGACCATATCTGCAGAACTCTCACACAATTGCAAGAATACGAAACCGATCTGCTCATTTTCCCGCTGGTATCGGTTCAAAATGTCGTCCTAAAAATCAGTACAGCTTTCACGGATCCAAATCTGGGACTGAGCACTGCTCCCGTCAAAATGTTTATTCAGTCACTGCATAGTGAACTTGAGAATATCAACAAAAGTATGGCATCGGATACAATTCAAGACTGTAAGGACCTGTT
This sequence comes from Leptodontidium sp. 2 PMI_412, assembly GCA_021432625.1. Classification (NCBI taxonomy): domain Eukaryota; kingdom Fungi; phylum Ascomycota; class Leotiomycetes; order Helotiales; family Leptodontidiaceae; genus Leptodontidium; species Leptodontidium sp. 2 PMI_412. Next base: position 70,361 of record MU270544.1, on the reverse strand, counting down.
TCGTTTCTGCCTTGGTGAGAGTTAACATGATCTTCTAGATACATTTTCACTTTGTTACCAGGTCAGTTCCCTGTGTGTCTTGTGGATTCAGTCCTAGTTACTGGTCCATTGCGAGCAATTCTTGAAGCACACGAAGCTGATCTCTTCTGCAGATGGCTGAAATATCAATTTTCGAAGTCAGCCTATATCGGTCATTCCATACGGCCTTCGACAAAGCTTACCATCTGAACCTTCTGTATACATGCCTTACAACTGTCAAAAAGTTCTTTGATACGCAGTTCTCGCAAAAATCCTACTTCGCAACAAGCTTCGCCTACTTCAGATGGATCTTTGCCGGTTATGTTCTCATGCTTGGGGCCAAGCTCGCAGTTTACAAGTTGGATGGATGGGATAATCAACATGTCCACGAAGAACTCGACTGTTTAAATACCCTCGATCGTGTAATTGGAAAATTCGAAGCCATTTCACAACGTCGCATACCCCACGGCGAGAACGAAGTCTTCGACAGATTCGTGCAACAGCTGCGTCGCGTCAAGGCTCGCGGGAGACCAGTGGTGAGACCACTGTCTGAAAATCCTGACCATGGAAATGGTGCACCGCGACACCATTCAGAGGTTGGAATCGAATTTGCACAATCAAATTTCGGTTCCGAAATCCCAGGCTTTGGTTTAGATAATTTTTCGATTGCGCCAGACGATAATTTCTGGCAAACGATGTTTGAGGACAATGCCGATTGGTGCGTAGTCTTTCTCTGCGTCTAATATCTCTCTGACTTATTTTTCAACTTGGCTGTAAGCATAGCCCCAAATTTCTGTTGCTGATTGATTTGGTAGGATGATGGGAGCCTATTAAACACCTAGAAAGGAAGCCTTGCGTGTGCCTACCCTCGACGAACTTCATCAAAATGCTGCGCTGAGCAATCGCCGATCGAAGCCGTCACTTCGAATCCCCCATTACATGATATCTTCCTTGCTCACAATGCATCGGTAGTCCTGTTTGGAAGAATCAACTTCCTCTGGAAATTTGCCCGTGCAACTGGAACGGAAAGCTGCCAGGCCCCCTGGCGGTATCCCAGTGAAGACGCCACAGCAGCCTACAGGGCCTGACTATATTTTTTTAAGATCGAATAGATCTTGAGATTAACTCGTCATGGCGTCACTTGGCCAAATCCTATTTAAAGTGGCCAAGAGTTGACCTCGTCGCATCTTGAGAAAGTTCGCATTCGGTGCGAGCCCCCAGATTAAAATGATCCGGCGGGGTTGTTGATCGCCACCCCAGGGAGGGCAGACTACAGCACCTACTTATCTCCTGAAATTCGCACCAGCATCAGGATAAAAGCGAATCGTCTGATCTCTCAAACTTTCGATGTTTCAACAGCTTCCAAAATGAGATTTTCCACAGTCTTTCAGCCCCTTTACTTTTTGGCGACACTCGCTACTCTTCCAGCATCTGCTTTGGAAATAAAGACACTATTCCAGGTCGACACAGGCATCGAGTTGGAGAATATCGCAGTGCGTTGGAATGGAAATATTCTTGCGACTGGTGTCAGTCAGCCGCTTCTGTTCCAATTCGACCCTACCTCAGATCAATCGGTGCCAACATCTGTCACCATTCCTGGAGCGACCTCCCTCTTCGGTATCACCGAGTTCTCTCCAGATGTATTCGCAGTAGTAGCTGGAAACTGGACACGAGGCGCAACTCTCGTTCCTGGCACATTCTCTACTTGGTCGGTGAACTTTCGATCGAAAGAGCCTGTTGTGTCGAAGATCGTTGATTTCCCTCAAGCGGCGTTCCTCAATGGCATGACCGCAATCCCGAGAGGTCGTAAGAATGCAACTCTCTTGATCACAGATACTGGGATTGGAAAGATCTACCACGTCGACCCAACAACTTCGAACTTCACAACAGTCCTGGCACCAGCTGCAGGTGCAAACACCACAGCCAATCCTGCGGAGCCACAAGCTGGAATCAATGGCATCCGGTACAACGCTTTGTCCAAGACTCTCTACTACACCAACACCATAAAAACAGTCTTTTGCAAGGCTGAACTCTCCATCACCCCATCGGGGGATAGCCTCCCCTCGGTCACCGCGGCAGGCCCATACACCGTTGTTGCTTCCAAGTTCCCCGGCGATGACTTTGCCATTCAACCAGATGGCACTGCTTACATCGGGGCGAACCCAGTAAACACACTGTACAAAGTCACACCAGGTGGAAATGTTACAGCCGTTGCTGGCGGTAGGAACGAGACTGCAGTCGCGGGAGCTACGAGCGCGGCTTTTGGCAGAACGAAGGCAGACCGAACAGTACTCTACGTTAGCACAAACGGCCTCCCTCCTATGGTTGCCAATGCAACTTCGCACGGTGGAAAGGTTGTGGCTGTTGAGCTTAGCGAGCCTGTGTTGGGATGTGAGGCCTAGAATAGTAGTCTGCATGCATCTTTTTTGTGACTTCTCAATTGGTCCTTTGCATGTTCAGTTTGTCTTTATCACCTTTTCCTGTATATATCTTTCAACGAGCAAATAGCTTCATAGACAGTTTTCGGCCACCTGAGCTCCCAACGCCCTCCAAGCATATAATGCTAGAGGGTCCTGTAATTTAGCAACAACGACCCCTGAAAGTCAGCACGTGCCAGCGTCTTCCATGCTATTGTACAAGGGATCCAGTTGTAGTGTACAGTCGCTTGTAGAATCGGTTTCCGCTTTTTCGGATGCGCACCCAGGTTAAACCTGCACAGCCCCATATCGCCCTTGTCATGAAGCTTTACTACTAGTAAATTGGCCCAGGGCTCGTAGGGGATTTGAGGAAGTTGCTGGAACCGGCAAACCTGTTGAAATACAGTAACTCACTGCACGTGAGTACTTCAAATTTACGCCATCTACACCACAATGACTTCACGCTCTGGACTTCACTTGATACTCATCTCTGAATGGGAAATCAGACTGCTTTCAAAGCAAAGAACATTCAAAAAGCCTAGTTAAAATCTGCCTAAAGGGAATTGGGGGATGAGGTGGTAGGTGGTAGGTGGTCGGGTGGCGAAGTGCGTGAAGAGCTCGTAGTCGCGGACTGCAATAGCTTGATGACGGCCGGATCCCCTCTCTCGATGGCCCACGTCAGCGCCGTTCGACCAGGATCGTACTCCCTTGACTTAGGGTCGGCGTTAGCCTTGAGCAGCTGCTTGACGACGGCCTCGTGGCCTCCCTCGGCGGCCCATGATAATGGCGTACGACCGTCTCTATCTTTTGACTCAACGTTAGCTTTGGCTTTAAGCAACTGCTTAACGACGGCCTCGTGTCTATTCCCGGCGGCCCACGATAGTGGCGTTCGCCCCCAATTTATATCCTTTGACTCGACGTCGGCGTTAGCCTCAAGCAGCTGCTTAACGATAGCCTCGTGGCCTCCCCTAGCGGCCCACAACGGCGGTGTTCGCCCCCAATGTATATCCTTCGACTCGATGTCGGCTTTGGCCTCGAGCAGCTGCTTAACGACGGCCTCGTGCCCATTCCCGGCAGCCCACGAGAGCGGCGTTTGACCGTCGTTATCCTTAGCGTCGGCGTCGACCTTGCCGGTGTCGAGCAGTAGCTTAACGATTGCCTCGTGCCCGTCCCCAGTAGCCCACGAGAGCGGCGTCCGACCGTCGTTATCTTTAGCGTCGGCGTCGACCTTAACAGTATCGTGCAGTAGCTTAACGACTGCCTCGTGCCCGTTCTTAGTAGCCCACGAGAGCGGCGTCCGATCATCGTTGTCCTTAGCGTTAGCGTCGATCTTGCCAGTATCGAGCAGCAGCTTAACAACTGCCTCGCACCCGTACTTAGCAACCCATAAGAGCGGCGTCTGACCATCGTCGTCCTTAACGTTGGCGTTGACCTTGCCGGTATCGAGCAGCAGCTTAACAACTGCCTCGTGGTCGCTCCCAGCAGCCCGAAAGAGCGGCGTCCAACCGTACTTGTCCTTAGTATCGGCGTTGATCTTGCCGGTATTAAGCAGTAGCTTAACGACTGCCTTATGCCCGTTCTCAGCAGCCCACGAGAGCGGCGTCCAACCGTTGTTGTCCTTAGCGTTAGCGTTGATATTAGAGTTCGCCTCGATTAGAAGTTGTACAGCGGTTGTAAGACCAAAAAACATGCAACTATCAAATCACTGCTCGCTTCGTCTGGTGGAACGACATATCGGTGATATTTAAATACCCGGAACCATAATAAGAACCTCTGGGACGTAGTATTGCAGAGTTGGAGCGCACCCCCTCCTAGCCCTTTGTTGGCTTTCTTTCCGGCTTGTTGGAAGTGGAATGTCCAATTTGTTGATGCGTATGAGAGGAGAGGGTGATCTTGGGCAAGGTGATCGTGGGCAAGGCGAGCTTGGGCAAGTCCAGGATACAGAACGTTCTTTCGCGGATCAAGTGCAATGCCTCGAAATTCAAGTTGAAGGTACCACAGGCACGCTTTTAGCGCCTCTAAATGCGAGGTCTCTACCGTAAATGTATACTTCCAACACGAAGGACTCCGAGGGCTAGTGTTGCCGTTGTGTTAGTAAGAAACTCTTTGGCCGTTTGGTGAATCAGGTATATCTTTTGATCAACAATACTGACGAACAGGCCACAGAGATTTTCGATTTTTTTCCGAAATGATTCCTCGTTGTCCAACTCAAGGTCGTCCTCCGAGGTACACTTGTCGCCCCTTTCTTTCATATCCAGTATCTCGAGAGCAATATTCATCTCTTTCAAGGTCAGAGGTCTCTCTGCTGCCAGAATAAGACATAACACCCTTCTGGCTTGGATTGGATTCGTAGCTCTATTCAAGATCTTCTCGTATGCTTCGTCAACAGAAAGGGGTATTGTACTTAGAAGTCGTATTAACTTCCGTTCCGTTGACTCGAGTGATTTTAATATCTCGTGGAGCATCAAATACACCCAGAGATAAGTTCGGTTGTTCTGGTCTTGAAGATACTGTATGAGACCGGCCTTGGTTTTACCGTCAAGTAGAGGCCGGCGGGCGTCGCTAATGCGAGAAATCTCATGGCTGATCACAAGGTCAACCTCTTTACCAATACTTTCTGACATTTCATTTCCTTCGAGGTGGATTGATGGCAAATCGTCAACATCAAACTCTGTCTCCAGTTCGTAAAATAGTCGGCTAGTGACAATGAACTTGAGGTTCGAGCTGGCCGTATTTAAGGCGCGATGGAAGCTACTGATATATTTGATCAAGGACTTTCTAGTCGACGGTTCGCATTCGTCGAGCGCATCGAAGAGGCATATCACAGGGCCAGCATTCGTATCTGCGGTAGCCTTCATAAGAATATCCCACAACTTTCCGAAAGGAAGATTCCGCCCATCTAACTTCCAATCTGGTATTGCATTTCGAATCAGCCACGGTTTCTGCTTAAACAGCTGATGAAGTAAAGAGTGGAGCGTATTAACCCCGCTCCCGCGCTCTACATCGTCTTTGAAGAAAAAGTAGCATATTACTGCCGTCTTCGTATCTGGCTTCTCGGAATAGAGCAATCCCTCATCCACTAAGGCCTTGGAGAGAACTGATTTACCGCACCCTGGGCCTGCAGTAACCCAGAGAAGATTTTCCGTGGCTTCTTAGCGCCATGCAAGAAACATTTGGTGTTGGAGGAACCATTCACATGTTCCGTCTACCCGTTCTGGGTTCACATCCTTCTAATCCTAGTAGGGGAAAGAAATTGCCTGCATACACTCCTATTCCTCGCGTGTCAATGATCGATCAGTGCGGATCTTATCTACTATGTCCTTGATTCTACCGGACACGAGCTTGAAGTTCGGGTCCTCAGGACCTCGATATTTGTTCATCATTGCGTGACGCACATTGAGCGGGATGTGCTCGTGGCTAGGGCTCCGATTTGAATATGAAGATATATGAAGCTTCACTTTATATATTTCATGAATTATATAAAGAGCCTCTTATATTTCATGAATTATATGAAGTGAATCGTGAAAAGGGGGTCATTCTCATGAAGATTTATGAATTTTTTACACTTTTAAGTAGTTATTTATAAGTTAATTCACGGCCTACTACACTTCTCCCTAATCCTCCATGGGCCGAAACCTTAGGGGGAGCTAGACAATATGAAGATTAGCTAGTGAAGGAAACTAAGGTTTAAGAGATTACTTACCTCTAGTAATACAACTGCGCCATCTTTTAGTAATCTCTTAAACTAAGCTTTTAATAAAGTTACTATTCGTATAGTCTCCCCGCTCATGTAAAGCCTCCGGATACTTAAAAGATCCCTACCACCACAAAATAAGCGTTCCACGTCAACTTCTGAGCCTGGTATAGTAAGTAAGTCCCTTGCTACTGAGGCCATTAATGGATATATAAAAGAATTAGCTTTCTACTAATTTAGAATCTAATTTAGGTGGTAATTTGACGAATTAGCGATGTCCTAGTCTACAGGGTCAGAATCAAGGTATTTATTAATATTATAGGCAGTGGGAGTATTACGATTTTAGTGAGCTCTCTGTAAAAGACTAATAGCGTGCATATTAACTCTAGGAGGTAAAGGAGGCTGTGGCCGTACTTTAACGTTAACGACTCTAGGTTTGAGATACTCTTTCTTAAGATATTTCCGAATCCTCAAGATAATCGCATCTATATCGCTATATTGCTCCCGAATATTAGTAAGCTTTACTCTAGGATTAAGTACATGGGCGGCAAAGTATATGTCGTTGTTTTTGACGATTTTTATATAGTCGTCACACTTCTTAATTGCGGCAGCGAATGCTGTACGAATATTGTCTCTAACGTCACCAAAAGAGCCATCTACGCGAGACATATCGTCTAAAAGGTCGTTTAACCCCTATATTATACTAATTGTATCTAGTAGGCACGGTTGAGCGCGTGAAACCGACACTATAAAGTTATATAAAGGTTATAAGATCTTCTCTAGCGTAGCGGCCACTTCCTATTCTTTGTTTGTTAGAATTAATGGATTGAGTTAAGGAAACATACGTGCTAAACGTTAGATAGCCTCTCGTGACTGATAGGCTTTAGACATCATTAAATACAGCGCATTCCAGCGTGTAGAAACATCTAAGGGTATTAGAATTGAGTTCAATTTAGACTAGGCAAGTCTCCGTTCCTCTGTTTCCGTGATCTATAAGACAAGAGCACGTACTTTCTCGTACACACTTAAAGCCAAACACTCCTAAGCGTTAAAAACACCACTAGCGTCATATACCCTCTCTAAAAACTGCGCTGCCTCCTTGAATTCCCCACTCCTTAACTCCTTATATATTACACTAGTAATAAGCGCGATAATATGCGCGGCACAGCGAATTTGGCTGTCTCTGCCGTGAAATCGACATCGTGGGAGGCCGGCCGCTGGTGTTAAAGAGTCGTCGTAGTCCTCCAAAAGTATAATATGGCAGTACTTAGTAAAAGTTCCGTTTGGGCTAGTATTATCGCCACACACTATAAAGAGCTTTACCCGACAGTCTAGGCCAATTTACTTTGTCGTTATAATCGTTTTCTTGCCCTCTTGTACCTTCTCCTTCACTATTGAGTAGTCGGGACCGATAGTACGTATAAAGAGCTCTACTATAAGCTTCCCTGATCTTAAGCCTTATATCTCAATAAACTTAATAACTATTGATTTGCGCTCCCAATTAACTGTAATCTAATGCGCGATTACTACTAATATATAAATATTATTCTTAGTACCCTAACCGTTAAAGGTAATAGAGAATGTTGCGCATGTATCGGCTAACTCCTTTTTACTGTCTCTACGTATATTGTGAAATCGATACTCTACTTTCTCGTTAAGAGCGTCAGTAGAAGTAATTAGACAGGTGGCTCCTATAGAAAGGTAGAGATTCTGAAAAGGTATACTCTTAATTGACAGAAAGGATTGGTTAGTTGTCACAATGTATTAAAGGACTGCTTCTTCCGCACTAGGAATAAGTGCGATTTTCGCAACAAACTAGTCAATAGTACTATAGGTAGAGCCTTTAGGGACGTGCGGTTGCATTCCCAGCTTATACTGACTCGCTGTCAATTTGTAAACCTTCTTCATATAGTCCCTTAGCGCAGTTATACTCCTATAGCGAGCTTTGTCGGAAGAACTATATATAAGTCCGCAAATCTTACAAGTCCATAACCTGTTGATTCGCACGCGTTCCTCGCCTTTCTTTGACCACTCGTCTCTTAGTACAGTAACCTCAAAGAAGGGTATAGTCCATGAGCTTTCAGTCCGGTCCTTCCGGCCTTTCTTTGATGTCCGGTCCACATCCTTATGTACGATTTGTATTATAGAAGTAAGGCCTCGGCGTGTTAGGGTACTATTATTGTCAATTTAGATAATTTCCGTCGGATTTCCGTCTTTATCTTTTAGTCCTAGCTTATCTTCTAGTTCTGGCTCATCCTCTTCATTATCAGGTGTTTATGTAACTCGACGAGCTATAGTAAGAGTACTAGGAGGGTTAGTGATAGGCTCGTCGATTCTTTTAAGGTTTCGATAGTTTATAATAGTTCTATTACGTCGTGGAGTATCGCGAACCGTAGGAGAGAAGGCAAGCTGTCTTTGACTGGGAGGAAGAGACATGACTAAGTTAAACTTCAGTTAGAAATAACTTTACTAAAATAGCTCTAAATAAGAAGACCGCACCTATTTTAGAAAGCTAAGACTTAGTTGATTTAATAGCTGTATTTAGTAGATGTGTAGGTTGTAAAATGCGGAGGCGGCAAACAATTGTAGTTATAATAAGAGGATACACGAGACTGAAGCTCTTACTACTTTTACGGGCGCTAGCCTTTTTGAGCCTAGTTTTTTATCACGTGAAAATCTTTATATAATTCATGAATTATTTATGAATATTTAACGATATTATTATATAAATATAAATCTCTAAAAGTTATATGAAGTGAAGAATAAAGAGCGGCGATTTTTCATATACTTCATATCGGAGCCCTACTCGTGGCAATCCAAACAAGCGGAGACTTTATCTACCAACTTTATAACATTTAGTGCCAATCACAGACTTGGCCATGGGTATACCCGGACGTACCCAAAGGGGGTGCTGGACGGATATCCAGCTTTTAAGAATTAAGTAGTTAGATATTTAGTAGATAACTGGAAACCGGTTAAATATCTAGGTAACCTAAGGAAATTAGTTTTTCTAGGCCGAGAACTAATAGAATCGCTAGAAATCTTACTTAACTTTAAAAATCGTGAAAATTTAAATACCTCCTAAAACCCAGTTGTTAAGGGGATCTCTCCACGTATACGTAAATAATAGTTATTATATCTAACCTACTCTAAAACCCCTTAGGATTCTTATTTCTCCTTACTAAAGGAGTGCCTTTATAACCTAAGACGACTTCTACCTCATTAAAAAGAGGCCGTTCTAACACATCTAGCTACTTAGAGCCTTAATTACCCCCTAGCCGTCGAATTAAGACTAAGCCTTTAAGGCCTACTTAATCGTTTATATTTACTAGGCTTTATCCTATATACTAAAGAGAGGTTATTAAGGGAGATAATAAGAATATAACTATTTATTACATAATGCCTAGATATATAAAGTTTACCCCAAAGATTATTAAAAGACAGCTAAATAGCACTAATAACTTCAAGGTTTACTATTATAATTATTATTTAAGTATACCTTATTCTAAAGAAGAGTAAGAACTCCTTAATTCTACTAATCTAAAGGCTAAAAACCCTTTCTTTCGTACTCTTATAACAAAGTAAACTCGAGACGAACGATTCCGAGACCTTCTCCTCCTTTTTATTACGAAAAACAACCTCTCCTTCGCTCTCGTCGAATAACTAGAGACTCGCGCTCTCTTCTCTTTCCTTAACCTAAAGATCAAGCAAATCAGTCGAGTAACATTACGAAGGGACATAAAGAAGAGATATAAAGAGAGAGAGAATGCTCTAAAAGACAAGCTATTATCTCACGTTAATACTAAAGGACGAATATCTTTAACTATTAATAACTAGTCCGGAAATAACAAGTTAGACTATATAACTGTGACCGCACATTAGAAAACGAAGGCAAGAGAGCACGAATCTATACTACTAGACATTATCGAATTAACAAATCCTTCTTATACTAGAGCGTACCTTTATAAAGTCTTATTAGAGGTTACAAATAGGCTTAGAATTACACACGCTATTATTTCCGTTACTCGTGACAACGCCGCACTAAACGATACTATACTTCACGAATTTAAGGCTAAGTACGCCAATTAATACGATTTAATAAGAGCAAGAGAGTAAGCGTACTTCTTTTACAAGTTTAATAGAGCCAAAGGTAATGTGAAGTGTTACGCTTACATTTATAATATCGCTATATAAGCTAATATATTTCCCGCATCCTCTAACTAATCTTTCTTAATAAAATAGCCTTAAAATCAGTCAATTTAGTAGTATTAGACAATCAGAATTATTACTAACAAGTAGTAAGACAAGCTCGCCTTCTAAAAGATTAATTAACGTAGTCGGCCTTTTATAAAGCTCGTTGTTTAGTTATAATTTTTAAGAGTTAGAAGGTCCCACGGCAATAGTTAAAGGATATGTGTAATACGCTTAAAATACTGTTTCTAGAGCTTATTTGCGACATACTAGTGCGATAGAATTTAACTGATAATATACTTATAATATTCTTAAAGATAAAAAAAGCTATTAGGGCTATATTAAGTGTATAAGAGTAAGACGAGTCTATATAGCAATATATAACACTAGCCGAAGACGATTAAAAGCTTTTAAAGGAATTAGTAATATTCTTTTAGCTCTTTTTACAGTCTATAATATAATCGCAGGTAGAGAAGTATATAACTCTTTATAACGTTATTCCTAATTACCTTTATATTTTACGCTAACTTAGCCTTTAGTAACATCGCGACGACCGACTATCCCTTAGGCTCGCCGCTGCCTTTACACACGACGTTCTTAATAAATACTTCAAGAAATTAATAGTTACACGTCACTCTTTTATTACTATAATCTACGACCCCCGATACAAGCTATAGATAATGTCGTTTTTGTTTAATATAGACGGAGGCACGCGTTCCCCTTAATATATTAAAGTAAAGTACTATTTTAAACGCGTCTTTAGCGACTATAAAAGTAGAGCTATTAAAATCAAGGAATATCACAGGCAAGAGGCTGAATTCGCTGAAATCGACGTAGAGGCTCTATAGTACAAAAGAGACGGTTTAATTAATAAAGTAGTTAATAAAGACACATAGAGAATCGACCTATTCGACGGTTTTAATACTTATATAAATACGTAATAAGCACCTCCTCTTACGTAACTTAGAGCTCCCGGTGTAATATTGTCTAAATTTGAGCAGTAGTATATAGAGCCTCTTCTTTCTCGCTAAAGTACACCGAAAGAGTAGAAAGATTACTTTATTAGTAAAGCTTTAGAGTTTCTGATTATTACGTAAATAGCTCTTGATTTCTTAGCCATTCTTGTAACTTTAGTACCTTTAGAACGCGTATTTAATAAAGCTAGCAATTTGATTTCTAAGAAACGTACACGAATTACAAGTAATATAGTCAGGTATATACTCTGTCTACGTAGTTAGGGACTACTAGCACTAACACAAGAAGAGGAAGATATCTTAATTAGCGCAAATAGAAGAGTTATAGAGCTACTAGAGCCTATTATTAGTGCGCAACGAGCTCACGATATTCTAGTTATTAAAGACTAGATATCAATGAAATTCAGCCTCAAGGCACCCTAAACCTACTCCAAAAACAGTCAAAATACCCGGAAAATCCGGAATCCAGCCCCCTTTGTACCCAGCCACCAAAATTTGGCTAGATAGATACCTAGGGACCCTTTATCCCTTTATTTAGATATATCCGGATAAACCCGTACCCATGACCAAGTCTGGCCAATCATATTCGTAGCGGGCTATAAGACTTACAAGCATTTCCTCAGGTTTAATTAGCGACTTCCGACTGATCGAATTGAACACCTGAGTTTTTCGGGTTTCATAAAAGCACCGTATCTCCATTCCCGCTTGTATCGGACTTTGCACTGTCAATTATCCGAATTCTGCCATCAGATTTTCTAGTCTACTAGAGTTCGCTTTCAAGTCGTCAAGAAGCGTGCATGAGGGCTCCTAGGTAGGGCCTAGAATTCCAAAAACGAAGTTTTTCCAACTCGCGAAATTTGCTACTTTGGTTCCTCGCAGTGGTAATCCTAGAAATATGACACCAGCGGTCTAGTTAAACACAGCCTTTTTGCATTCATCTTTCGCCTCGCGGGATGCGGTCAAAAGTGCCTGGGTTTTTACTCGTGAGCATTGATCGGCAGCGTTCGGAGCGCAGCAAACGCAAGAAGAGTTCATGTTTGGATAATCTCACCTCAGTAACTATAATACCACTAAAACATGATCCAATAAAGACAATTTTTCTCGACTCAAAATCGTCGCATCTGTCCTTGATACAATTTAACAAAGTCGCGGAAAGACCATCAACCCACACTGTCTGCGCATCGTGCGAATAGTTTGAGTTGTAGTCAAAGACCCAAGTCCGAGCTCCCTTAATGACTGAAGGTAACATGTCGGCATCCTTGAGCCAGTAGAAGGGACGACCCTTTAGTTCCGTGTCCTGCTCATATGCGATCTATGTTTTTGGAGAGATGGTCTCAATGCCGTGAACTGCGATGATACTAGGTATTAATTAGTCTACGTCTTTAATTCAAAACACAGAACATACTCCACAGTAGTATCGCCTTTCGACCCGTCAGTGGGGAATACTGGATAAAGCCTTAGAAGCTGGATGGCCTCGAAATTGTCAGTGTGTGGGTTATCTAGGCAAGTAGCAGAGAGACAAACAGGTGACGGAGTTGATGGTAACTCCGGTTGGGAACTAGAGATCAACCGATAGGTTTTGCTCGAGTCGAATAGAAAACCCGTTATGAAATTGTAACGCCGTATCGAATCAAAAACACGCCATAAGGAACGCCAAGCATGATACGCCAACCAAGAAGCCATTGCGGCAAGGACAAAGTAGGTATCAAGATCCAGGAGGTTGATTTAGTACAATATTCAGTAGTTAAGGTATATTAAAATGCTGAAGAGGGGACGAGCTGAGCTAGCCAGCTGACCAGCTCCACTTCGTTGTTTAAGAGACAGTAGAATGACACCCAAGAAGGTTGGCAATTCAGAAAGCATTAGCCTCGAAAAGTTCTTATCAAAACGTGAAGAGGAATTCGAACATCGTCTCACACGGTGAACAGGCGTCTGGTATTGTCTGTGGGGTGACGTGTCGTTGGCGCTTATAGACGATTTCTTATTGGTGTTTTGGTAGAGTTTTTCAGCCGCACTTGAGAAAACATCGCTGAGGCAGGTCGTTTGACAATGATTGACGCTGAAATTCTTCATCACCTAAACTGACCTCAGTCAGTGAGAACGGTGACAATGCCCATAATTGACACTAAAATTGAACTTAACAAGGATCTCTCCATTTTCATATCGGCGGATGGCGAGAACAGCCTCCGCAGAGCTCGTCAAGACGACTGGCACTGCCTCCCTGGCCAAGGTCGAACTTCCCTCGAGAATGCTCCTCTAAAGAAATACCTCAGAGAAGCGCTTTTAGCTCCGAATCTCGATAAGATAGCTCCGTATCTTTGGCTGGTTCGTATAATAATGACTTAATGAGTTACATACGCTGACCATCATCCAAGGCCTTCACGCCAGACTATACTCACATCTCCCCGCTCCACTTCCAAGCTGCTCGAGGCCGCAGCATTATCGTTGCCGAGAATGTCTATCTCCACCTCGTATGGCATTATGATCGGATATTTATCAAGCCTCTCCCGAAATACCTCCTCTCATCTGCCTTCTAGGAATACGCCGAGAAAACAGACGAAGAGATGTGGCAAGCCGCGGCTGGCTTTATGCGAACGTACTCCTGCCTTATAAAATACGAAATCGATTTTCGGAAAGCCCAGAGCACGGAGCTGGGACTTATACCAACCGATGACGGGGAAAATCCCATCACATACGAGCGATTTGCACAGTTCATTGCTCCGTTCGCAGAGCTTGGTGATGATAGAGTCAGGCCCCGATACCAATATGGAGAGATGCGCTTGACCCGTTTGAACTGGTTTGCACGCTTCTTGCTGGGGAGATTGACCTATCATCACATTCACCCTCAATGGAATGAGTATCTTGGCAGGTTCCTAGCACCATTCCTGACTGTATTCTTACTCCTATCCACAGCGCTCAATGCCATGCAAGTAGAACTCGCAGTGCAAAGCGCCCCTCAAGGTTTGGGGAGTTGGGACGCTTTTTGTCAGGTGTGTCGTTAGTTCTCTGTCCTCGTTCTCATCCTTGTCGCCGTGGTTTCTGCTCTCTTGATCTTTCTTATACTATTTATGTTTATGCATGATCAGATCTTTGCACAAAAGGTTTTGCGCCAGAAAAAATCTAAACAGCAAAAGTTAGAGACGAGTTTGAAATCTGGTGTGGTTTAAAGGTCGACTCCTAGGAGGAATGCTACAGTTGCGAATCTTGTACATGATCGGGACCTTACTAGCCTAATCGATTATGAAATAAGTAGCATTTAAATAGGAGCTGACCACCTATGGTGCGTGTGATTCTCATCGCTGTTCTCTGTCTCCCGAGCCGTCCCTCAGATTCCCATGTTCTGCCCAAGGCGGTGAGCCATAATTTACCCCCGGTCCATCGATCATCCCGTCAACCTCAACGCGGAATTTCGTTTTCCATTCTCTGCTGTACCGGACCAAAACCACAAAAACACCGCAACTCATTTCATGGCTCGAGGGTATATCTCAGATCTTAACCAAAGTATGGACTTACGTGTAGAATGCTAATTTCCCAACCCCCAAGATCTAGCAGTCGCCGTGGTTCAAAAATACCTTCCATTCCTACCGTCACCCCTTTCGATTCCTTGCCCCTGGATATACAAGACAGGATATGGACCTATAGTTGCGAGCAATATGGCAACGCAAATGCACGGGTACACAGAATAGCCAAAGATCCAAGACCGAAAAGGCCGAATGCAAAGCCACCCTCCAGACCAGCCACTCTCCGCGTTCTAGCACCGATCAGATACCCCGTACCGAGCCTCCTACATATATGTCAAAAATCAAGAGCACACGCATTGAGTCATTGGACGCTCTGGCCTTGTGCGAATCCGATCCGCCCCCACAAGAATGATGGGACATTTATATATGTGAACAAAGCTCACGACACGATATACTTTGCGGATGGACTCATCGACGACTTCTTGTTCTTGAGGTGTATCTCCAGGGCTCCAGCGCCAAACTCGGGTCTTCCTAGAAATGATTGGAGTGCCACATATGAAGAGTTTGGGCTATTCTTGAGCGGTGTCCGGCATTACGCTCTTGATTGGTGGTGCTGGCTCGTGGGAACGGTCAATGGAGATAGTTTGTGGATGTCACTCTTATGCATCGCCTCGAACGAAGACTTGACGATCGTCATAAATCCATTGGCATCAGAGCAACATCTCAAGACAACGATTACGCGTACCCCGAGAATGAAGGAGATCAGTCCAGGGACAACACGTGCAGAGACAGTCGATATCATATTACAGCACATCAAAAGCAACACGGACTTCTCGGAGGATGCCAAGGCAGCGAATGCCTTGGGTACTGCCTTGGATACACAAGTTTTCAAACAAGGATGGGTTGCATGTGAGGAACCATATAGGGAGTATATGCCGAACCTTAAGGCCCTGGCTGTAATTTGGTTGGATGACAACCAGGAGGACGATGAGAATGGGACGAACGATGAGCTGTACCTTGACAAAGTGCGGAGTCAGTGCCGGTATCATAGGCTGAAATTCACTCTTGAAAGCATGAGTTTTGAGCAGGAAGATCTGCGGAAGCAGATGAGAGATGAGGGAACCGAGTTTCCTGATTTTTCAATCTCCATGTGCGGGGGATATCGTTACGGGTAAACAAGTGGGCGTTCCCCGGGTCGTAAGCCCTGCAGCTAAGTATGTACTCTTACTGTACAGCAGGCACTTTTTGCATTACGGATCTGTAGCCAGAAATCAAGGAGATATGACCTGCAGCGGGCATAGTTTACGCGTGTCTGACAACTCTAAGCCTTGCTGGGTTTGTGCTTAGCTAGGCGCAAAGGATTGCATCTTGAAAGCAGCGCTCCGTACTGACTCCATGTGTGCCTCTTAACGAATATGCACAAGTGGAGGGGGTGGACCTGATGCTGTCTGTACTTGGTTATACAAGGCTGAAAGGATCGGCGATTTGAGGAAACATGACTGTCCCGTCATAATTGAAGTTAAGAGAGCAGATCCGAGAAGAAACTCGTAATCGGAAACAAGGAAAGGAGATCTCGGTCTCTCCACCAAAATCTGATGCATTGCCGGCGCTAAGATGTATGCCAAGAAGTAAGTCGATGTCCTTTATTCCACGTCTTGTGGCACAGCTGACATTAAACTATCAAGGATCGATGGAGGAATCGAATCGAGTCAAATCGTCCGAACTCGAAAACAGAGCCTTGGGGAGATGTTTCGAAACATCGCCAAGTAACCTTGAAGTCAGATAAAGTCGCATTCGGGGGTCCATCCAGCTCTTATACGAAACTTGGCTTTGTCTGACCGAGCATCTTCGAGTAATGCCGAGACCAAGCGATGCTCATGGTGCTTGCATGTAGGTTGGCATAATGAAGCTCCATCTCTTGGCGATCATTGCGGAGTGCAGAGTTCGCTTAAATAGGGGCTTCAACGAGGAATCGAAGTTTAGCGAAATTGTTGCCTTCCAGATTGTGTCTATTACCTACCAGCACTTGTCATGCTGACTTGCATGCAGAAGTATCCAAACTTGGCCTGTGGGGATGCCCCTTTCTTGTTTCCCCTCGGTCAACACATACATTCCTGGTGCGAGGGATATCTTCGTACTCGCACTCCAACTGCGTGTGCACCCCCCTATCCCAAGATGACCGGGATTTACAGGCGTTTACAGCAATCACCAACATTAGGTGCAGAGCCCTAGGATAGATGAAAGTGCGGATGACCGAGAGGGAGGGGCCGATCCCGAGCGGAACAGATGTTGCAAAGACACAGCATATAAAGCTACAGACGCTTCCACGACCTTTGCTTCCATATCTGCATCCCACAGACTCACATTCGTTCGACATGTTTCTCAGCACCCTTTTTCTACTTGGTGGCTCAGCTCTCGTGGCTGCAGTTCCGTACGCAGCTAATCAGACTCGAGAGTCTTGCAACTACCTGGCTCGGTTCTATCCGGACGCCGTTTTCTTCCCTGGCTCAACTCGGTACACTTTCGAGGATACCTGTAAATCGTACTCTACACCACGCTTTCAACCATTACTGACAGTATCTTAGACTCATGGAGTACCGACTCATGGATGGGGCCTGCTTGTGTCTATACTCCCTCCACCACCGCCATGGTAACAGCAGGAATTCAACTTCTTGCGGCTCGGGATGTTCCATTTGCAATCCGCGGTGGCGGATTCATGCCTGTCTCAAACGCCGCCAACATTGGTCCTGAGGGGATTCTGTTCTCCAACACCAACATGACCAGTCTTAACATAACCGCGGATAATAGTGTGGTTACTGTTGGGGCCGGCATCAAATTCGGAAGACTTTATGACTTCCTTGCTCCTTTGAAAGTCGTTGTCAATGGTGTTCGTTTGGGTGATGTTGGCGTTGTTGGTTTCCACTTGGGTGGTGGAATTGGCTTCTTCAGCTATGAGCATGGAGTTGCCCCTACCACCGTCGAGTCTTTTGAGGTTTGCACACTCAATAACCTCACTTCGAAGCAATTATTAACACCCACTAGTGCGTTCTAGGAAACGGTACAGCAGTCACAGCAAGCAATTCCTCCAATCCAGATCTTTTCTGGGCTCTTCGTGGCGGTGGAAATAACTTCTGCTACGTGACAAGCCTATCTCTCTACACCATACCATCCGAATCTATCGCGCTCGGTAACATCGCCTACGGAAGCGGGGCAAAGGAGGCATACATCAACGGAATGACCGAGTTTGCACTCAATGCCGGTTCGGATCCCAAGACTTCTTGCGAAGGACAATCACGCTGGAACCCGTCGAGAAGCGCCGACGTCACTTACCACTCTTTTCTCTTCAACAGCGACAACAATCCATCAGCTCCCGGTCTCGTTAATCTCACAGCCCCTGTTCTTCCCCCTATCAGTGGAAACGTAACAACAGACACTTCAATGAGCGACTGGTACAAACTCTTCCAAGGCTTCCCTGACTTCGATAACCGAAAGCGATTCCTGTTCTACTCGATCCCCGCCAGTGCCGAAGCCTTCACGATCGCGACAGATACTTACTACAAGGTCATCCGGGAGGCTGGCCTAGCTGACGTACGAGGATTCTTCACCGCATTGTCCGTCATGCCCATCACGTCTAATATTATCGCTGCCTCGACCGGCAACGGAGGAAACCCCCTCGGTCTAAACGCCAGCAGTGTTCCCGCGTTGTGGCTCGTAGAAAGTCCCTCCTGGAAGGACGGCGAGAGCGACATCCTTGTCGATTCCACACACGAGAAAGCTAATGCGGAGATCAAGGCCAACTTGGAGGCCGCCGGCCACAGCATGCTTCCATTCGTTTACCTAAGCGATGCCGCAAAGGGTCAACCTGTATTTGAGGGATATGGAACCGAGAGCTGGGATCGATTGAAGGCTATTCGTGATGTGTATGACCCGGCGGAGGTGTTTCAGAAACTGGTCATTGGTGGAGCCAAGGTCACGGCGGAGAGAGGCCAGTCTGCCAAGTAGAGGCCAAGACGGAATGCGGCACGGCACGACACGGTAGCGAGTTTTCAATTCTAGTGTATATACGCCCCTACCAATTAGCGAAGGGCTCAATTTTATGGTGGTGGGCAATTATCCATGACTACTTGTAGGCGCTCAATGTCTTGCTCAAAAGTTCTATATCGAGCTTGGTGCATTGTTTTCAGCACATGCAGTAGGCATTCGAAATCTTGGCTCGAAAGGTCCATTCGAGCTTGGTGCATTGTTTTCAGCACATTCGGTAGGCATTCAAAATCTTGCTCAGAAGTTCTATATCAAGCTTGGTGCATTGTTTTCAGCACATACGGGCAGAGCTTTCTCGCAAACACGAGCTTCGTCATACCATCAAGTATTGACAAATCTAGCCCTCTTTTTGGCAAAGTGCAGCACTGTAGCACCTCACAACCGGCCACAGCATCCGTGGGTAGCACACTTCGGGCTTCAAAAATGCAGCAATAATCCAATCATATGTAACTGATATCTGACTGACAGGCATTGCAAGACCTTTGAAATTTTGACTAGTAATCTCTGGGATTCGACCACCCGTTCGTCAGCCAATGGGTTTGGCTCCGTCTTCCTTAATGGCATGTGTTGTT
Source organism: Leptodontidium sp. 2 PMI_412 (assembly GCA_021432625.1). Taxonomy (NCBI): domain Eukaryota; kingdom Fungi; phylum Ascomycota; class Leotiomycetes; order Helotiales; family Leptodontidiaceae; genus Leptodontidium; species Leptodontidium sp. 2 PMI_412. The sequence goes on along the minus strand of MU270544.1, from coordinate 50,993 downwards.
CCACAGCCTTAGCTCTCGAAAACCAATTCTAGTTATTTGCAGAATTGATCAGCAAAAGTGTGTATACTTGTGTCACAGATCACATGTAAGTCTCGTATCAGGCATTTGAAAGGGGTTTGTGGCGTCCGTCTTCGCCGAACAAGACTCGTAAGAAGCGAGGTTGTCGGGAGGAGCTGTATATAAACGGATGAATTCTCTCTCAAGAGAATACAGATGCCATCCCTCAAATCATCATACTCTAAAAGGCTTTCTGAAACACGAGTCATCGCTCATCATCAATATCTTTTGATCCGACAGTCTGCCATCATGTATCCTCCCGACGATCAAACTGACATCGATAGTGCCGACACAGGATTGAAGCGTTCTTTGAACCCTTGCATCATTGCCTCGTCAGTGGATCCTTCCCGGACGGTCTGGAACAATGACGCATACGCCTTCATCCTCAATAATGACTGCCCTGAGGACTTTGCCAACCATTCCCTGTGGAGGCAGTCCAAGCTCTGCGCAAGGCAGGGACTTTACGCCGTAGTTGATCCTGACGACCACAATGATTGTGGTATTTACCAAGTCCGTGGACTTGACATTTCCAACAGTAAGTGTAGAGGATCATGCTGAAAGCCACTCACACTGCGAATTTTCTGTGGCTCAAGGCTGATGACTTGGGTATACAGTGAGCTTCATCGAAACAATTTCCACCAATGGCGTTGTTGTGGTCGATCCATTGACCTCCTATGAGTGCGCTCAGCAGGCACTTCTTCTCTATCAGGAGGAGCGTCCTGGAAAGGTCATCAGGGCTATGATATACACACACTCGCATGTCGATCATTTCGGTGGAGCCGTTGCCATTACGGAAGCAGCAAGGGCACAAAAGGTCAGGAGGCTGCCCATATATGCTCCCGATGGTTTTCTTGAACATGCTGTGAGTGAGAATGTCTACGCTGGTAACGCCATGGGACGACGGGCCCTGTACATGTATGGAGAGTCCTTGAAGCCTGAGCCTGCTGGGCAGATTGGTACCGGGCTTGGAATGGCAACATCGACTGGCGTCAGTAAGTTGACCTTTAGACTTTATTTCCCCCTTGCCAATATTTTCGAGAACAACAATAGTTAACCTTACTTTTTTCAGGTGGTCTGGTTGCTCCAACAATTTCTGTCTCGGCAACAACCGAAGCCGGAGATCCTGTTGTCGTTGATGACCTGGAAATCTAATTCCAAGTCACTCCTGGAACTGAAGCACCCTCCGAGATGAATTTTCATTTCCCTCAATACCGAGCAACTTGCATGGCTGAGAATGCCACTCACACTCTTCATAACATCCAGACTCTACGAGGGGCAGTGGTTCGCGATGCTCGTGTATGGTCACGATATCTCGACGAGGCAATCGTTCTGTACGGGAAAGACACCGACGTTGTTTTCGCGAGTCATCACTGGCCTACCTTTGGTAACCCTGAAGTCCTCACTTTCTTGGGTCAGCAACGTGATCTGTATGCGTACATGCATAATGAAACACTTCGCCAGTTGAACGCTGGACAGACAGGGCTGGAAATTGCAGAGGACTTTCCGCTCCCTGCGTCTCTGGAGAGCTTGTGGTGTGCAAGGGGCTACTATGGCTCCATCAGTCACAACGTCAAAGCCATCTACAATCGCTACATGGGATGGTTCGACGGAAACCCGGCTCACTTGTGGGAGCATCCTCCAAAGGAAGCTGCGCTTCGCTATGTCAAATGCATGGGCGGGATCCAGAAAGTCATTGCCATGGGTATAGAGTTTCATATGGCGGGAGACCTACGGTTTGCAGCCACGCTGTTGAACCACGCCGTCTTCGCGGATCAGTCGAACGCAGCGGCAAAAAAAGCGCTCAGCGCCACCTACAAAGCACTCGGCTATGGGGCTGAAAACGCAACCTGGCGCAACTTCTATCTTACTGGTGCCCAGGAACTGACTGAAGGGATCACCAAAGCGTTGAATTCCATGTCTCCTGAATCCTACTCGGCACTTAGCATGGAGCAGCTGGTTGACACCATGGCCATTCGAATCGATGGCCCAGCAGCATCTGGGGAAACTTTCACGATTGACGTGATGGTGACCGACACGAAGGCTGGATACCATATGAACATGAGCAACAGCGCATGTGAGTTTCATCAAGTTTCTATCCATCAATCTTCTAGCATCGAATTCCGACTACGAGTGGAGTTTGGTCTCTTTGACCGAAAGTTCCCTTTCGTACAACATGCGCTGACCTCAAGTGTTTAGTGACTCATCATTCTATTACATACCTAGATGTCCCTGGTGTATCAGATCCAGCAGCATCGTTGACCATATATCCAAATTTTCAACAGTTTGTGGATCTTGTTAATGGAGAGCAAAAAGACCTGTCCGGGATTCCCATATCAGGCGACGCTAAAGTCTGGGATACACTAAGCTCCCTTCTCACGCAATATGATACTGGTTTTGCTATTGTGACTCCCGACGAGCCGTAAACTAGCTAGTTGGACCTAATTTGGGAACAATTTTCGTCCCAGAACAAGTTGGCAGCGGGTTGCAACATTTTTGGCTTCTGACGAATTTCTTTGATTTCTTGTTTTGTTCGCAATTCGGATCGAATCTGATTCTACTTTGCTCAACATCTTTTGCTCTTGAAGTTCGGAGGAGTCGATGAAAAGAGCGAATGATTTTTTTCACAGAAAAGAAAAAAAAAAAACTGAGATATGCGGTGTGGGCCTTGTTCATTCGCTTTCCCTGGCCCGCTTCTCTACCAACTAGTTATTTTCATGACAGGTCAATAGTCGATAGCAATACTACCAATCCCCCCTTTTTTTTAAAAAAAAAATTAAAAAAAATTAGGAAGATCAATTCTAAGTGACGGGGTTGTTGTCAACAGCTAAAATCTCTCGTCTGTTCTTTACAGTAATAATGCCGAGTTTTGGCGAGTGCGACACTTCATGCTTCATGTCACAACAACACCAAAGACATTGAATCAGATATTGCACTTTCACCACTCATCACTGCCCCTCGGTCGTAGTGTATTATTACGAGACTTTCTCAAAGAATTTAATGCCTCGTGTATCCGAGAAGGATCACTGTCTGCCTTGAGCAGTGCAAAAAATGAAGCTAGGCTGGCTCAGCCCCTCCACATTCTTGTATCCCCACCAAAGCGATCAGCCCTTCATTTAGCCGCCTTGCCCAAATCCTAAAAGCGCCTGGTCAATAGACAATCAGTATCGCACAGCCCAGGAAAGCTTGGCACAGCCCCTCGTCTGGGTTCCAGCGGTTCTTCGCGATGTGTGGTACCTCGCTCGATATATTTTGACAGCAGGCACTCCAGTTTCTCTACTTCGAAATATCTTTCACATTTCTTTCACAATGATTATTATTCTCACAGTAACATCGTTTCTCTCTATATTCTCGGCAGTTGATGCATCAACTCGTGCTCAGCCAGCTATCCAGCACTTGTCTAACAGAGCGGAATACCAAGGCGGCTGGCCTCTCGCCCTGATCGGGACTGCATCACCTTCATGTCCCGCATCTGCATCCGAATCATGCTCTTCAAAGGTTCAAAATCCAGCATGTTGCCCTGCGGGACAAACTTGTATCTTCAGTTCTTCTACATATGCAAGTTATTGTTGCCCTACAGGTATGCGCATTCCGCCATCGATTACTGAATATTTGCTCACACCAAAGGCGTAGATGCCGACTGTAACACCGCGGTGCTGAATTTTCCTCGCTGCTCAAATAGCACATGGAATATGTTCGTTCAAGAGCCCTCAGGTTACTTCTGCTGTGAACCTGGCATGATCGGCGTCAACCCTTCAAGCGGCATGAGCGGAGGTCTATGCGAACCAGCAGATCAACATGTGCCGACCTCGATCCTAGCAACAATTGCAAGCCAAGTTGGAGTCGCAACTTCAACTCCAACAGCCAAAGGAAATTCCAATGCAACAGCCACGGGAGGAGGTGGAAGTGGAGCAACACAAACAAATCCGAGTCAATCACCTTCAAGCACCAGCAGCCACAGCAGTACCATGGATACGATTAGCCATTGGAGTCTGGCGACAAAAGTTGGGATTGGAGCTGCTGTTGTCGCAGCCTTTGTGCTTTTTCTCGTGGTGAGCTGTTTGATCAAGAGGCGCCGGAACAGGATCTTTTACAAGCATGGGATAGAGATGCAAGGTGGGCAATACGACGAGTATGGAAACTTGGTGCCGGGATATAGTCCTTACGAGCCTTATCGAAGGCAAGATGGAAACGGGAATAATGTCACTGTCAATGTTGTTCATGGTGATCAACACTAATTCTGGGGCGGTTTCTAGATAGGCATTGTCATTCTGGGAGTTCTGGAGTTTGAGATGTGCATATCATGATTTGGGTTGTATATACTAGTAGAAATTAGAATTGTATAATCAAGCGTTGTTAATCTTTCGGCTTTCAACTTCATGAATTTGAGAGTTATTTTTCTCTCCTCCTTTTGACTGCGCTCCGACCCCACTAAAAACCGATCAAACTTGGGGTTTGGAAGTAGAGATTGCGGCTGGGACTAAGATTTGATCTTGATAATCATTATCGATTGTAGTAATGCTCACAAGGGAGATTCTCAGTGTCCATATTGTTGCTTGGGTGAGCATTGGGGCCTCTCGCTTAGCTCCCTCTGTTGTTCTTTCTTTCCCCTTTGAAATTTCTCGACAATTGGCAAGCGCCACCTTCGTGGGCTTGGGTTGTTAATTTATGCAAATGACTAGTCAACACTATATCTTCGTAACTTCCTTGATGGGGTACGAGACTGCATTGGAGTAAAGTTCCCACCGAGAAGCACCATGTCTCATCAAATCGAAACACTTACGGTCTACCCCCTCATCGTGAGCTCTCACTCATCAAGCAGCTCATCGATTTCTGCATTGTTACTCATAACATATTATCTTAGTAGCAGAAACATATAACACACTCGTTACAACGCTAACTACTGAATCACGAATCATGGCAAGAAAGAGGAAAGGGAAATGTTTGCTAAAAACAAGTACGTTGGTTCATCAGAGGGGGGTAAAAATTAATTTTTTTTAAATTTTTTTTTTTTTTTTTTTTTTTTTTCAAGTTCAAGTTCATACTTGACAACTACTCGTCGGTTAGAGCTGAATGAAATGTAGTAGTTCGTTACACTGAAGAATTCAAGAAGGTTCTCATCGCAGTTACTTCTACTTGGAGCGCTTCCAACCAGCATGGCCTAGCTTTACGCCCAGATATCGTGAAGGTTTCGACTGGTGATATGCACACACTAAATGCCTGGTGGAAGTTTCTTCAAGACGATCAACGCATTCAATCATTCGCCGCTAATACTGGGATTAAAGGTTGGATGGCGCAGGAAGTCGTAGCTTAGCGGCTAACGCGCACATTGCTAGCTAAATGGAGAGCATTTCGCCTCTCCCAACCTGGATTCCGCCAAGGAATGTCGAAGAGAATTGCGTCGAAGGGGGGGGGCGGCGGGGTAAAATGGACAACACATCAATTGAGAGTTCCTGATGGGCAAGACGGAGTAATCTCAAGCTGGCAGAGGATCAGAAGACGATAAGGGCCAATCACCAAATCTCGTGCATACTGGTTGCTCAACGGCTCGGCACGCGGGATGATTATGTTCGAGATCAAGGTTGTCACATTTGTGGCGTTCTCGAAAACCAATTGGACTTCTTGTCTTGGATTCTTGACCCCTCCCCTCACAGCAACCCCTTGCAAGCGAAGGATTTTGTACCACCCTTGAACGCAAAAGTTCCCAAAATTAAACAAGAACTTCCTTGGCCATGTGACTGCGATCCAAGAAGTATGTTCTATATATTTTCCCTGGTCGAGTGATGTCGAATTTTTATTGATAAAACTTACATCGCTCACTCATTTGCGCATGCAGTAACTCATCCGTTTCGCTATGAGTGTTCTGACTCCCAATCCAAAGTCCCTTTTGCGGTTGATTCTTACACTCGCCGTCGCCCTGCTAGTTATTCTATGTAGCTTCACTCTCGCTGCTGTAGTGCACCCCTCTCCTAGCAACACACATGTATTCTCTCGCCAAAGCAACTACGTGAACAATTCAAGCCCTGGCAAGAACAAAACAGAAGCTTTAAATAAGATTCGCGACAATGTCCACTACTATGCTCTCCCATACGGTGGTCTGGGCTTTGGATCCCACATCCTGACCTACTACTGCATGTTTGTGAATGCCTACGGTCGGCGGCCTCTAGTACCATGGAAGAGACAGGAGTATTAGAAGCTTGATGTGGCTATCGGATTTCTCCAGCTAGTTGGGATAACAATCGCAGGAACTTTGACCATTACAATTGCTTGGGATCTAGATAGTGTTGACTTCCGCGGCAAGTTCGATTGCAGCGATGCTTGGTCATGGGCGCTGGCTTTTTGTAAGACGGTCAAGGGCGGCGAGCGGTATAGATCGAGGTGCTCTAGCACCGTCGAACGTGATGTATGATCCAAACGGGTACGATCCACCAGCACCTGGATATCCCGCCGGTGGCATCAACCCCGACTCTGAGTACAACACGCAATCGCAACAATACAACAGCCAAGCCAAACCGTATCCGCTGGCAGATTACTGCTCAACGCCTCAATACGAGCCGGTCAACATGCGCGGCGGATTTGCGAAGTGAGGATTCTGGTCAAGAGACAGGACAGACTTCCGGCAAGAAGGAAACAAGTACGGACAATGGATATCATGGGGCCTGATCATCTCACTATGGCTCGTGGGCTGCGCGATGGGTTTCATCGGAAGCGTAGGCATCGCACGAGAAGTCTGGGACACAATCGGGAAAGTGAAAGAGATCACGAAGTGGTTCTTCATGCCAGCAGCAGTCATGATTGGCTTGACCGTTTTGCTGTGCATGTGTACGGGACGGAAGAATGCTAATGGCGTACATGAGCATTCTGAAGATGAGCAACGTGTTATTTGGTTCATGGCGAAATGGTCTTTCAAGATCTGCCTTTTGCTGCTGGTTTTTATGTTGGTGTATATGGATTGGTTGCTTGCTGCCGTTACGGGTAATTGGTCGGGGGTGCTGTCGAAGCTGGACAAGGGTGGGAAAATTTTGTATTGGGCTTATTTCTCTTGTAAGAGGTTTGCTCTTTTCATGTCTTGATTTACTCTGGGGTTTCGGCTGGGTTCTCGAATGGTTGGTTTGGATGAAGTATAAGCAGCAACAGGTTCAAGGGCAAACTCTGGGGGAGTACTTTTAGATAAATGTACAAGGGTTATCATTCAGAGAGCTAAAAAGTGCAATGTAAAGAGGGTAGCCACATAAAATGCATAGCCAAACTTAATGACAGCCACTATTGCTCCTCCATTGCTACGAACTAACCCCGAATTTCAGCACCGATTTGCTGATTTGCTTCCCGCAGCGGTGTCTTTTAAACTTCGACTATGCATTTTATGTGGCTACCCTCTTTACTTGTAAGAGATAACCAGAAATATGTTCCACTAATTGACGACAAAAAGGGCTTGGTGTGGGGTGGAAAGCTTCGTTGTAGGAGGGACCAAGAGTCACTGGCTCCCATCGATAATATCCGCATATCAGCTCATCATACGACTCGGGCGAGAGCGAGCCGCTGCAAGTCCGGGTAAGTTTACACCAAAAAAGCCGCACGATAGAGGCTCCTCCCGCTTACAAGCATACCAAGTATTTACCACCAAGACTGTCTCAGAAGATTCTTTTCTCGTTCTGAATCTTCCACGCTTGTGGAAAGACATTTTACGCTTGAGGCTTACCCCTAGAATGAACAGGGATTATGAAGTTCTGGAAGGAGTGACCTCCGGTATCACACTTCTCCCATTGGGCGCGAGTTGTTCTCTCCCTGGGGAGTCACTGCTGGCAGCAATGGGGAAAAACGACATCTCAACGAAGTCTGGGTCTGGGGAAGTGGGTCTCACTTCGGATGCGAGCCGAAAGAAAATAAGGGTAATCAGCTAGGTGCTTTGTGATTGCCCTTTGATGTCGTAATTTGGGTTCTACGGCTCCGTGGGTCAGATTTTTCTCTTTCTCATGGGTCTCCCGACTTTAACTTCGGCAATTTCCCAGGAACGCTTATTTTAGTAGTCCTGACGTGATATTTCCTTGGCCTAGTTCCAAGCTGCCGGAAGACAGCTGTAGCGCAGCAATGATAGCATAGGGAGTTCTCTAGAGTGTTAAGTAAACTTTCACTTAACTAGACACGCATAATATTAATTCGTACCGCGGCAAAAAATCCCGGGAAAAGAACCTTTCATCTGCCAAGACACGGGACGACCCTGGGCAATCCCAGCAAGAATTTTCAAATCCGCCACCATGGATGACCAGTGCTGCCAGTCATGATAGGTCCCGCTTCCTTCACCCCAACCAGAAAAAAAGCCGAAGCCAAGATAGACCCAACAGACACGGCTCGCCTGCTCGGCGCAGCTTCTATCCTCTCGCGTGTATTTTCAATTATGGCAAGCCTCCTCGTGGTTAGCGGTGCGCAGCTGAGCAGGCTTCGCCCAGTAGCCAAGACCTGACGTCTGGAATTGCGTGTGGGGTCAGGCCCCAGCGCGGGGAAAGATTTCTTTCCCCAAGTATGAAAGGGGCTGGGGCTCGTCTTCTTCATTTCTTGTCATGCCTCTTCATGCTGTACCCTCCACTGCTGTTGCTGGGCTCCGACGCATGCCCACAGGACAAGAACCATATGCTCCGCAGTAGTGCATAGTGCGCGTCTGCGTACTGGCACTCCTCACGGCCCCGCTCGATGACCAGTGGGCGAATCGTCGGGGTCATAGTCACATCCGTGATTTGCCTCGTCTGCATCGTCACAAGAACGACGTACCGGGTCCTGTATCGGTGCAAGGTCCATGTTTCTTGTCACAGGAGATGGCATGTTGACGATCTTTGGATGGCAGTCTCCTTCCTGCCTCTCCTGGGACGAGCTCTATGTGTTGCCTGGTCTGATGCTGCTTCCCGAAATCCAAGCACTCCCGAATTACCTATGAAACTGTTGTTGCCAGCGAGGATATTCTATGCTCTATTGTAAGCATCATTTTCTGGGCGGCTTTTACTTTTTGATGCTGACTGTGCAGTTTGTGGTGTACGAAAATGTGTCTCTTAGAACTCTATCTCCGGATCTGCAAGAACTTGCCCATGTATCGACGTGTAGGACTTTGGATTCGCGCCAGCCTTTACATTACATTTGTGGTTATCGTACTAGTTACTCTTCTAGAATGCCGGCCCATCAAGCTGTAAGTCACCCTTAGCTCCAGAAATGCTTCAACGTGGCGCTGACTTCCAACAGGATGTGGAACGGTGATCCAGCAGGAGGTAATTTGATTCCCTCAAACACAAGTGGAATGAAACTAAAGACAACTTCCAGCACTATGCCGCAGAGCGAGACTAAACCTCGTCACTATGGGCGTTGCGAATATCGTCACAGATATCGCTCTCATCGTCTTCCCGATCTCCTTTCTCAGACAGGCCGGACTTGACTTCTCAAGGTACGACCTCTCTTCATGTTCACTCAAGTCCGTGGCTCAGTTCTATCCTTTTAGATTCCTTCGCCTGGGTATTTTATTTGCACTCGGCTCTTTGATTATTATCACAACCATCGTCCGCTTGCCTCTGATTCTTCGCGACGACGCCCAGGCCATTCGTTCCATGTGGGCTAGCATCGAGATAGCTTGCTCGAGTGTCGTCGCCAATGCACCATTCTTTCAAGCTGTTATTATCGACATGCAACTTGGTGGTGCGCACAATAAAACCCTCGCCGAACGAAGACCATCTCAGTTGACCCACACCACGAGCAGGAGGAAGTCAAATTCGAGCAGGGTAAACAGTGATCGGAGAGTTAGTCTCTGGCACATCGAAGAGAGAATGGACAGCGAATCAGGGAATCGAGATGAGTTCGGGAGGATTGGGACTGCGGGGAGTGGAGAGGATTTCGTCACGGTGCCGCATGGGTATTTTGAGTACCAGGAGCGTCATGCTGAGGAGATTGAGATCTCGCCATATACGGTGTTTGATTCAAAAAAGCCGAACTCGTAGGGCTTGACTCATAAAAAATATATATAGCAAAAACCTTGATACCCAATTCTGATTTCAGCCCTTATCAAAAATTGCAGGTGATGTTCGTAACTACCAGAAGAACATGAGCTTTGCTAGGCTGCAAGACTCTCATGTTGGGCAATGGTTCAGGTGTACCCGAGAAGTTCCGAGAATTTTCACACCAGCAACGCGTATCTCGCATTTAGCTTCGTCCACAAGCTCTGCCGCTGCAGCCACGAAATCTGGTTCAGCCTATCAAAGCAATGAATGGAACGGCAGGAGTATGCTCTTCGATAACCCCTTACGTCCTGTCTTACAAGTTACAAGTCTGAAATCAGAAGACGAAGAAAGCAACATCTTCGTTTTCCGAAGCGCAGAGCCCGAAGCCCGAACCTACGCATCACGCACTGATCTCCACCAAGTCTCGTACATAAAAGTTAAGTCATGACGTCCACTTGCGACTTAGGGAATCGAAAGGGTGATTTGTCTAGGACTCGTGTGGGCATCGCGGGGAGGATTACGGGGGGAATTGCGACCCGACTTTCTTGACCTCCTTGGCTCTTGCGGTGGCATGAATTAGAATCGTAGGTATTTACGAGGTTAGTGTCGTTGCGCTACACGTTCATCACGCCAGAGCCTAGACTCGACTAGTTTTGCAACTGGATTAGTCTCTCTTGTGATCATCCCAGCCTCTCCAGCTCAGACATAACCACCAACCCACAATTGCAGTGTACCGCAGTGTACCAATCTGTGAAGATGTATGTAATTAACTTCAAGATATCATCGACTTTTATGTCTGACTGGCAGAAGAAGAAAGAAAATTGCCTCCCCATTTGTATTTGTGATCTTTACCCTTGAATATCACGGCTCAGAAACCCTTCACGAGCAAAACATAATGGAAGATTAGTCAAAAACCTACGGGAATATATGGGTGAAGGGAAGTCAACGAGGGCACTCGATTCTTTTCATATACAATTTTTGCACGTTCGACTTCCAAAGAATCAATAGGGACAAAGTTCTTGCACTGCTTCAGCACATCAACTTCAGAACCAAGCTTGGGATGCCGCTGTTCTGCCAACCCTGACCCAACATTCCTTCTCTCACTGGCTTTCTCAAGAAATATTTTCTCTGGTTGTAGATGCATCTAAGCAACTGAGGAGTAGCTAGAAAGTTGAGGATATCACGCTCCGTTGAAGCCTTTCATGTTGTTGAGATGTGTTGAGATGGTCTGTTGGAGAGTGGGGCTCAGGTGCTGCGAGTTTATTGAGAATGGGGCACGGGGAGACGGGGTGTGAACGGTTTATCAATCAGCGTGGTGGCTTTAAAACCTGGTTTCAGCTGACGAAGCGAGCCAACGAATTTGCAAGCTCGGGTAGACGGTAATTCGGTTCGGTCTTTGAATTAGAGTGGTGGGGAGGTCCCGGGATCTCAATTCCTTAATAATTGCTTTTCAGGTCGTTGCGTGGATATTTTACGAAATGCGATACACGCATTTCCTCCCCTCTGACATTTGGGCCATGACAGCTCATGAATATCTACCCAGTACTCAGCAGCTGACATTAACCCCATGGTGGCATCTCAAAGAAAGACCTCAAGATGTTCACTCTCTGTTTCGTCCTACGTACATACTCTAGTCCTTTGCCAATGGTGATTTGCTGTCTTTTGCCTCAGGCGACAGCGTTAAGCCCTCTCTTCAGTCATTCTTCATTGCTTTCAGCACCACTAGCAGGGACACGGGTACCTGCTTCGCCCATCTGCTTGATGCTCCGCTCTATTTTTGCGTAGGCCCAGGCGAACGATGGGTACAGGAAAGGTCCTGTGTGAAGAGATGTTAGCAAGCTCACATTTAAGGCCAGACATGTTCTTCAGGAAGTGAAGAACTTGGGGCAGGAAATTCGCCTCGGGCCGGCCACGGGAACTGAAATCGGTAGACTTAAGCTGGTCAAAGCGATTGTCATCACAGCCGTAAGCCTCCATGTGGTAAGCTGGGCTACAGGGAAATCATCGTCAGCTTTCTTAAACGTTCTTGTGAGAGGGGGCCAAAAAAAAAGGTGAGAAATCAAAAAGATATCGATCTCAAAGTATGTGTTTCAGCAGTAATTGGTCTTCAAACAAGTGCCAGGAAAATCATTTAAGAAAAACTCACGTGATAGTCGTCATCTTATGACGATTGATCGCGTAATTCCAGCTGAAGAATCGAACTTTCTCGTAGATTTGTTGCGGTGACAGCCTGTTCCCCCAAACATGCAAAAGCTTCTCGAACATCGAATATGCGCCCAATTTGCTTGAAATCGTCAGCAGTTGTCAATAAAGAGCGAAGCAGTTACGTACTTGATTTTTCTCAAACGGCCATAAACACTGAGCTCGTTGTACGTCCTGATACAGATATTTGAGTCAGTATGCCTCCTTTAAGAGTGTTTCAAGAGGAGACATCAGGAGCGATTGCTCAGGATTAGGCAGGGGAAGGAAGGTTTAGCTCAGAAAAGTGTACTAACCTGGGCCAACTTTATCATGAAGTTAGCATCGTGAATTTCTCAAAAGCTTAGAAGAAAGAAGTGCAGAGGGTGAGAGCGGTCCCAAAAGCCAAATGGTTTGACTTTGTACAGTTCCCGGGGTAGGGAGCTCTCCAGTCCGGAGCCTCAGCGTAGAAAAAAGCTTACCTCTGAGACTGGCGCCAGCCTGCTTTGCCTTCACAATGCTCTCGATGATTCGCGCCAGATTGCCTTCGAAGTTCAAGGCCCATTGATTTAAGCTACAACTAGCAACGGTGATGAGGTGGCCCATCTTTTTGGCGTATCTGAAGTCCCTCAGTTGGTTGCGTATTTAGATGTGGGTGGTGGTCGATTTATGAGAGTGGGTGATAAAGGAAGTGCGGTCTAACCGTGCGACCGTTACTGAAATGACGCTAAGCTTGCTTAGATAACGCGTGTCAAACGGGCTCAAACCAGAACCCACCCAAACCTGACGACCCCCCCAAAGGATAAAATATAAATATCACCATCTTAAACTGCTCATCGTAACAATTATATCTATCCATCCTCAACTACACACACATTGGCGATGAGATGGGGATTTGACATCTTCTATCTCAATGCAGGTCCAAATTACACACCCTTCGGCCGCGGATTTTCACTAGGTCGTTTCGACTCCAGTTGGATTTTGATTCCGAGTTAGATATAATCTCAGTTGCCTCTAGTTGCATGACTCGATAGTTCCGTTTGTCAAAATAATCCGAAAAGGACCTTAAGTGCTCCTTTCAAGTTGGTAGGGACCATTTCGAAATGTATATGGGGGGGCTTGGCATTTCCAGTTCAAAATTCGCAAACGGCCAGCTCGATCTGCTTCATGACTCAAACCGACTCAACTGGACTCTAAACGGGCTGTAAACAGCGCTAAGGAGATCTTAACTGGACACTTTGTCAAGCGTGAGGCCAGCTCCGTAGCCTCCGTTTCGAATAAATGGTGTGGCCGAACTTGTTCTTCATCAAATTGGACCGTATATTAATCATTAACTATCTCTGGCCTTGACGTGTCGTCCCCCGTAAGGTCTCGCATCAGTTGAACCTTCACAACCTACACAATAAGCATTCATGAATGAGATGAGGAATTCTCCAAGCTTACCCCATACGTCATTGATTCATTTGTATCACGATCACATTAACGCCGTGGGGAAGGCTCTAAATAAATCGTAAACAAAAAAGTATCCAACAAAGGTTCAGTAAAGTGTCCCTTCCGTCTAGATTCTTCTCGCGAGGCGGTCGCTGTTGACTGCAAGAGCATAAGCCACACCCGCACCGCGCTTTTCCCATGCAGTCGCCAACTCTCTATTCAATCTTTGGTCGTTGACGTTTTCCCGACCTGGTGCCACCACCGCCGCGCTCGTTGAATTTTGATGAGTAGCGTACCCGGATCGTGCCTGGTGGATGGGCAGGTAGGGCGGCAGAGATCTCTACCCATGAGCAGTTCTCTTCCTTCATCTAAAGTCGTATCCTCCTCTGTCGTCCATGCCGCCATCGTCGGCCTAATCTTCTTCATACGCCGACGCAAGACCCGCGCAGCAGCCTCCCAGCTCCCTACCCAGAACTCAAATCACGCCTTAGGAGGCCAAGGCGATAGCGCGTACCAGGGCGAGTACGGAGGCGACCACAAGCCCTACGCGGCGCTGATGTCTGAAGCTCCTGGTTCGGATGTGATTGGGAGGGAAGGTTATTTACAGGAACTGAATTCGCAGCCGCAGTATTATGAGATGGATGCTAGGCAGCGGAATTAATTGGCTTGATCTTGATCTGTGGTGGTACTTGTCTCCCTCGGGAACGAGACAAGATTTTTCTCTCTTTCGAATACCCTGGCTTATTTATTTTGCATTTTTGGCGGCTTTCGGATGAATAAGGAGCGAGAGTTTTAGGATCTCTGAATGAATGAAAATACAGAGGTGGCATTGTATATTGTACTTGAGCCCTTCGCTTGTGATTAGGTTAGAGACAGAGGGGGGGGGGCTAGAAATGTTAATATCAGCATCGACTTCATGTTTCTTTCTGTGTAAGAACTTTGAGCTGATGAAACAAAGACCGCTTGAAGTGATATACCCTGAATATTGACTTGCCCCGAAGCAATTTCTTTGCCAACGAAGAGGGGGGCAAGCAAAAGAACGACGATCACAGGGCACGAGTCATCGGGTGGGTATATCCAGGTCGTCGAAATACAGGCTGCAAGAATATAGGATCAAGTGCGGATTTCGGTGCTTGGTTTTACGTTTGTGTTCTTCGGCCAGGAGATCTTGTGGCCGAGTGCCGAGTCTGTTGACTTTCGCTTGAGACGTGAGGAGAGAGTGCGAAGGAAGGATTGATGATACAATACTTGAAACGCTTGCCCGGAAAATACTGTACAATAGTAGTTGCTGATGACATATACCAAAGAAATGAAGAAGAGTTAGCTATAAATCCCGTCATGGTAAGCCTTCCCAAGCCATTTGCGGATAATGACATAAATCAAATCAGCCCATTCTGCTCCATGTCCGTCTCATCTAGCCCAATGACCCGATCAGCCACCTTCTTCAACTCATCAGCATCTTCACCACGCCCCCATTCACCCAACCAACCCTCCAGAAGGTTGACATATCGCGTAGCGAGTGGACATGTCGTTCCCCACGCACCCTCAAGTGCTTCAATAGCCCCTCGCATACTGCTCTCAGCGAGGCTCATCTTGTCCTGATGATACTGAGCCAAGGCCGTGAGTACCATGGCATCAACTTGTAAATTGAAGGTGATTTGTGGCTCATCGCGAGCTCTGGCAAGAATCTCCAGTCCTGTTTTTTCTGTGTCTGCGTATTTGCACTGAGCTAGGGTACTGTATCCCAGTGATAGCATGATGGTAGGGATTTGTGTGGCTGCCCTTTCCGAATTCCTCTCATATTCATTGAATATCAACCTAAGAAACTTTTCTGCTTCGATAACATCGTGTGACAGATAATTGCGGTAGTTGAGGCGAGTAAGAAGCCCCGCGTCGCTGAATGGACCAATGCCACGGTCCAAGGCATCATTGTTGCACTGCCAAGCTTTGACGAGTGCCTCTTTCAAAGATCGCTCGTCAAGGTTGCCAATAAGTCGAAAGATTCGACCCCAAGGATCATTGATCGAAGTAAGCTTGGTAGCCATGCCTCTAATGTAGTCCCGGAGAAGTAAAGCAACATCACTTAGTCCGTTGTGCATCAGCCAGAGGAAGGAAAGAAATAGTCTGTCCAAAGTTCTGGGATGACTGCGCTGCAGAATGTCGTGAATAAGCCTGAATGCTTTGGAAAGCACTCGGCGAAATCTGACTAACGAGCCGTTTGCCTTCAAATTACTTGCCATGGAGAAGTGGCCCTGTAACTCATTCCTCTGATCGGGATCATACAAGCTATCCAACTCGAACGCAGTAGCTCCGTCTCGATTACGGTTGATCCATACTCCACAATGGAAGGAACCAGCATAGTACAAACTGATATTTCGAAATAACTGTTCTGGTATCCCGAAGTCGGAGGGAGGGGGAGGTGACCGACAAATGGTAGAATATTCCAGAAGATAGTTCATGCGATCCGCCTGGGCTTTTCTCCCCTCAAAGACAGGTACCAAATTCCCAGACCAGTTAGTTCGAGACTCGTACCAGCTCTCCTCCGAATCCGCTGAGGGCTCTTTATCGGATTGCAGGGTGATTGAAGACTCTGTGATGATTTTGAGACTCTCTCCATCGGGAGGCTGTGATAATGGTTCAGGTGGTGGGGTTTTACAGCAGATGTATGAGGGTACGGAAGCAGAAGACAGAGAAATATCTCCCAAGCCTTTTCGTCTGGCATGGCGGACACAACGTTCGATATCAACCGTATGGTTATGTTTCTTGATCATGGTGTCTTTACCAACGGCGTCACGCTCAGATTTGATTCGAAGGATGGCGATGGCCTCATGTTCTTTAATGTTCTTTGCGAGGCACCATTTCTTCATTCGGTCTTTATACATCCTTTCCCTATGCTGCAGTCAGAACTTGTGTCATGATGTGTTGAAAAGAAGACTTACGTTGCAATGAATCCGTCTTGCTTCATGATGGCCATGACTTCGTTCAGCTTCAAGTGTTCATCCTTGTAGAGGCGGGTGATCTGCGGACGATGGAATTCCCATGAGTCTTTCGTGGGACCGGAACGTTGAGTGATACCAAAGGGTTGCTGTTGCATAGAGGCAGCATTGCCCGAGAGCGAGAATTTGGTCATGATAACAACTTAATGATAGTAAGATACGAGCAGTTGGAATTGAGCATGGATATGATACTGGGGTTAAGTGAGCAAGAGAGGGCAAAGTGAAGTGACTAGTACGCAGAATGTCCAATAACTATAGGCTGAGTGAACATACCGAAAAAGAGAAGAAAAGGTTATGTATATATATGCCAGTCAAAGCAGCCTTACCGTCGATGTCTCGACACAAAAGTACTCGAGGCTGAAATCATGGGCTATTATTGGAGGAATAGACGGTCCAAAGTACAATGCATATGCACTAGGCAAGCCCCTGGAATGCAATGGCAGCAGCCTCCACGGGGCGGCAGAAGGTTGCCGATTTCGGCAGAGTCCCAATTTTCGAAAGATCGCGATATTAGCACATAAAAACAATCATGTTTTGAATAGATTTGTCGAATAAGTATTAATCTAGTCCTGAGAGTTGTCGTTTCAAATTGATTTGATAAATGTCACGTGGAGAAGTAAAGACTCAAAAAAGTTGAGCCTGTGCTAGCCTGGCCAGCACGACCCAGAAAGCTCCTCTCTTCAGTATCAATATACTTCTTGATCTAATACTAGCTACGTTAAGTACTTACTTGTAATACATTTACTATACAAGACACTAGCGTGCCTTGCTGAGAGGTGCCTTAGCCGTTCTTTCGGGGGTTGAAGAGAGCCAGGAGGTACCAAGGTACAAGAAAGAAGTCAGGTAATCGAATCTCAAAGTCAATAGCTCCGTTATGTAGCTATACCCCTAATAAAAGGTGTTAAAAAAAGCCCTCGATATGCAGAGTTAGGTGGTTTTTTGAGCCAATCAAACGCTAGCGCGAAAAGGGCCCTAACAGTAAGATATAGAAACGCATACTAATTCTAGTATATATACCTCGCGCCGTAGCGTTAAGCCCTCTCTTCAGTCGTACCTCCTTGCTTTCGGTAACCATTGGCCACACGAGTTTTGGAACAGACGAACAATGTCTTGAAGTGAGGCCGGATCGCTGCAGTTACCTCCCTCCCTACTGTACCTACGTAGGTAGGTAGGCATCGGCATCGTACCCCGTCCCTCGAGAGTCCGCAAATCAAGCATCAGCTGCTACATGAGGCTGCAGCCTTAACCCCTCATAGGGCCGCCCCTCCACCCACCCTACCACCTACCTATCGGAGCTAGCCTGTAGCGTTGCAGCTTCTTCTCCCCTCTCCTCCTCTCCTCTCCTCTCCTGACTGAGCCGATTGGAGGCCCTGCTTCCATCCAGCCTGCCCACCTCATGTGTGTTCCACTGCCTGGCCTGGCGGCGTGAGAGGCCGTCTCCTTCAGTCTTCCGCACAAGAATTCGCATTGCATTGCAGAGGCCTAAAGCTGTCGAATAATTTGGCGAACCCCTCTCCCCGCGGTAATCGAGTCTGCAACACCGTCAAAAGACCTCAGAGACCAGACGATACGAATCGCCGAACCTCGTTCGCGCCCGAGCCTGCTGGGTAACTCCCGCCCCCACGATGGCGCAGCACGACGAGCACCCAGAGGTCCAAGCCTTTCTTGCTTTCCTCCGAAAGAAAATATCCTACGCTGTTGTCGATCCTAACCCTACATCTGCTCGGCAGGGATTTCAATCGATCAAGACTATCCGGGAGTATTTCGAGCAGAATGGGAGCGCAAGGCTGAGGGACCTCTTAGCAGGAGTGTGGTATCCAGTTGATGCACTTGTGGACCCAGACGATATCTTGCAGAACTAAATCGCTGTGTTCAGCATTCTAGTCGAGCTAGGGAAGGGGACGTTCGCATTATGTTGTTTGATTTTGGCGAAGGAACGCTTGGACGAGGCTCAAGTCTGGAAATTTTATCCTTCGAAGTGTCTCTGAGATATACGATGTTGTATGGGAGATTACTAAACTGCTGCCAAGTAAATTATCAGCAGTTTCCACTTGAGACACAGCAAGGTTTTTGTTGCCCGTAGCAACAAGGACGACTCAACAATTTCAGTTTCCGATAGCGGCCTATTTTTTGTTGCATTCTGAGAGCAGAATGCAATGCAAGGGTTCAACGAATAGGGGTTTCGTGTGCGTAAATAACCGGGAATGGATCCGAACACCGTACAGTAGCCGATCATCTGCCAATGCTTTCCTGTTTCTCGGGGTATGAGGAAGGGACGACCGAGCAATTGTTGGCCGTCACTTTCAATACGACTTTCATCTAACTCCCTCTCTCATCTCAGTCTTAGATCGGATCAAACAAACACAGTTGGACCTCGAGCTTATCGCACCAAGCCAAAACCATGGCAAGCCCTGGGAAGGCAGCAGAGCCCGAAACAGTCACCCAGTCCACAGAACCAGCACCCGAACACGAACAAAACGCTGCAGCAGAGCAAGCCAACACCCCCACAGAAATTCCGCATGAAATTCATTCAATTTTCGGTCCATACAACAAGAAATTCATCATCCTCACAGCCTCTACCGCGGCTTTCTTCTCCCCTCTATCGTCAAATATTTACCTGCCCGCTCTCAAATTGCTGGCTCGCGATTTGCATGTCAGTGATAGCGGAATAAATTTGACAGTCACAACTTATTTAGTAAGTAATTTCTTCGATGCTTTCCTAGTATCATTATACTAACAAATTGAAGATATTCCAAGCAATTTCACCCTTGATGATAGCTGGATTTTCCGACAACTCAGGTCGACGACCAGCATACATCATCTGCTTCATTCTCTACATCGCCGCCAACATCGGCTTGGCTCTCCAAAATAACTATATAGCTCTTCTCATTCTAAGATGTTTCTAAAGTGCAGGAAGCAGCGGAACAGTAGCTCTATGCCAAGGAGTAGTCACCGACATAGCAACTTCCGCCGAAAGAGGAAAATATGTCGCATACTCTTCAGTCAGCACGATTCTCGGACCAACTCTATCACCCATAACAGGAGGTCTCCTGAGTCAATACCTCGGATGGAAAGCCATATTCTGGTTCTTGACAATCTTTGCCGTGCCCGTATTCATCCTTCTCATGTTCTTCCTTCCAGAGACATGTCACAAAGTCGTAGGCAATGGCTCTATACCGCCAACTCATTTCCTCAACAAATCTGTAATGAGTTATCTCATCGAGAAGAAGCTCGCCAAAGAAGGCACACCCATCGACCGCGCCCAACAAGAAGCCTTAGCCAAAAACATGAATTGGATATTTCCAAATCCACTCGCAACACTCGTTGTCCTCTTCAACAAAGAGGCCGCTTTCCTAATGCTATACATCGGTCTTCTCCTAGCAGTCCACTACCTAATCCTCACCGGAATCCCATCCATCTACGCAGCAGCTTACAACCTCAATGAAATCCAAATAGCGCTGGTGTACATTCCCTATGGATTCGGAAGTGTAGTCTCAGCTTTCACAACCGGAAAACTAGTTGATTGGAATTATCGACGCCACGCAAAACGTCTTGATTTCCCTCTCGTTCTCAATCGGAAATTGGATTTAACTGACTTTCCCATCGAGAGGGCAAGGCTTGAGGTAGCTCTGCCCCTTCTCTATTTCGGTAGTGCTCTTATTATCGTTTACGGCTGGCTCTTGACTCTGAATGTTAGTTTGGCAGGTCCTCTTATTCTGCTTTTCTTTATTACTTGGTGTATTTTCGCAATATATCAGGTGACGGCTATCCTGGTTGTGGATATATATCCTGATAATCCAGCGACGGCTACGGCAGCGAATAATTTGATTAGGTGTTTGTTTAGTGCGGGGTCGACGGCGGTCTGTGTACTTATGTTGCAGGGGATTGGGAGAGGCTGGACTTATACGCTTGCGGCACTGTTGTTTGTGGCGCTAAGTCCGATGTTGTGGGTTTTGATTAAGTTTGGACCTGGGTGGAGGAGGGTGATGAAGGAGAGGAAGGAAAAAAAGGAAACTAGAAGGGATTTGGATCATACTACGGAGCTCAGGGATTTGAGCACGGCTCAGGACAACGATGGAACTATCACTTTTGAGACGAAATGAAGTATACAAACAATAGAATATGAGAGCATCTCGGGACCCTTTCTTGTTCAAAGCCACCCATGCAATGATATTATTGTGGCAAAAGCGTAAATATTCCGTCTCCAGTCTTATACCTGCTCTCAGCAATCATGCAACACGACTTAACTCATCATCCCTAGAAGTCTTTTTACTCCTTCCAGCTACTCTTGCTTTTTTGTTCTTATCTCCATGTCATCTTCGGGCAGTCTACATTCTTTGCAACTTCTCCTTGCGCTCAAGGATGTTGCCCGTCGTCAGGGAACTGTGGGTTTGGCCCTGACGATTGTGGTACAAGATGTCAAGGAACTTACAATGCTGTAGCGGAGTGCGGGAAGTATGGTGCGCCAGGCAATCAGACTTGCCCACTGAATTTGTGTTGTTAGGACTATGGGTGAGTAATTCCTGGATTGTGGGCTGAACTAGACACCTTATACAAAGTTTTTTGCTGATTTCTTCAGCTTCTGTGGCACAGCTGATGAGTTCTGCACCATGGCAGAACGGATGTACTCCCGTTACCAAACCATCTTGTGGCGCTAGCAGTGGGCTCTCAGACAGAATGTCGATTGGATACTACGAGTCGTGGTCTTATACTCGAACTTGTGGCAGCTTGTCGCCAGAAAACATCCAAGCAAGTACTTAGACCCATCTCAAAGTAAGTTTCCACTTCAATGTACGACAGGCCAACGAGAACAGATATATGCCTTTGGGTTGATTTTAGAGTCTTGATCTACAGTATGTGTTCGATCAATTCTTCTCACCTTTTTCCAACTTTGATAAAGTGGGGCTTGGGGGAGATAATTTCTATATGCTAAGCTTATAATTTTTTAAGTCAAAAGGATCAAGATTGTTTTATGGTTGTTGTGATGTGCTTGGCGCTTACTGGTCACATGATACCAAGCTAAACCAGTTCTGGTAGGTATGCTCAGAGCTTAGGCCTCAGTAGTCGGGAAACGAAAATCCTTCCCCGTCTTCCTCACATAATTCAAATTAAGGAACTAAATACTCAAGCGTTTGTGGTTTAGTGGTAAAATCCATCGTTGCCATACATTTGAGTGAAGACCGAATGCAGTAATCGATGGGCCCCGGGTTCGATTCCCGGCGAACGCAATTTTTTTTGGGACTTTTTTCGAGGCCGCTTTTTGGCATCCTCGTTTCTCGATCCCTGATCTTGGTCCGCGCAACCAAGCCCTCCCCCCCACCGAAATCTATGTGTCCTGTAGCACAGAAACGTTCCCCCCTCCAATAGAGGACGACATGACTGAAACTATGCTCCATCGAACCAGGAACTCAAAGAGCTGAATCCTGACTTGGAGGGGGCCAGCGGCCCCTGGACGCCCACGCCCTCCTGGCAATGCTGGGTACACGTGACCTCTGATGAGGTAGGTGATGGGATAGGTATGAATGGGCACCCCCAGCTGCTGGCGGCTTCCTTCTTTCTGCAATTTCTATGCTATCATTTTCAGACTGTTACGGTATACTGCTTCCCCAGAAAGAAATCGGTCATGCCTAGAGCTCGTACGGCCCGGCCACCGCTCTCGACGGATGATCTGCTGGCAGATATCCAAGAAATCAGTGCCGCCCCGAAAGCAGCTCCACTAATTGCGTCTCCAACACGACATGGCTACATATCCATCTTGGAAAGGTTTAAGACGTAAGTTTTTGGAACCGTTTGATAATCGGCCTTCCGCTAACAATGATAGGTATATGTCCCGCATAGACCAGGCACCAGATCAGGCCCCGAATGCAACATGGATGAAAGGGTTTATCAAGATGGTAGCGCGAGAGTCTTATGGTATCATCAGCGAACGGCCGACAGTCCATACCTTATGCCAAACCGTTGGTCATCTGGCTACTTCTTACAAGTGGCACACAGGAGTTGAAATCTCAGAGGATGTGCGGAAGGAAGTCAAAGATGTACGGTTTCAGCGCTGTCCCCGACTTATGCATGATTAGGAGACTGACAATGTAGTGGATATGGACCGAACTGAAGCCCAAGCTTGGCTTGAGCACCGAAAAAAAGCTCAAAAGCACCGCCTCGGCCTCTGACCTGGACGAGATCCTCCGCTTTTTATGGTTGGAAGACCGGCACAAGTACAAGCAAGAACAAACTCGACTAAACATCGCCTTCTATCTTCTCATACTCGCATACACTGCTGCACGGCCAGGGGCTGTGGTTGTTTCGTCCGCATATTCAACCAGTGGCGAATGCCTCAAATACAAGGTCAGTTGACATGTGGGCATAGAAGACCTGGCGGCTGATTTGTGATAGCACCTAGTCTTTCGTCTTCACAGGAATGAGGGAGACCAGCCACCTCAGATGAGTCTCACAATGACCTTCCAGTACATGAAAGGTGACCGACCAGACCTAAGTAAATTGTAAGCGTGCCCCGACTATCTTTCCGTACCCGTTAAGCTGACTTGTTACTAGCGTAACATTGACTCTGTGGGAGGACCGGGAACTCCCTCACTTATGCCCTATCATTCACTTCCTTGCTCTAGCATTTGAGCACGATGCGTTTGAGTTCACACCAGAGCAAATATTCAGGCCCCGGATAGACCCCAAGGTGATCGAAGTGCCTTTTCGTGCCGAAGTCCTAGAGACGCCTCTTTTCCGCGGCCTCAAGGGAGAGCCTTGGTCCTATAATGCTTGCAGTATGATGTTCAAGGCGGTCGTTTATCGAGTTGGATACGAAGCTCCTGCCTCGGCCTACAGCATCAGACGATGGGCCGTAAATGCGTTGGATAGTAGGTTGACCACCATCGCGCAGGCACCCAAGCACAGAGCTAACCTGTATAAAGAAACTGTTTCTCCAGGAGTGATGGGTCTCATTCTTGGGCACAAACGCCCAGAGGTTACGCAACAGTTCTACCTCAACAGACATTTGAATGTCGACCTTCAAAGCTCATTATCCAAAAGGACCATGCCAGACACAACGACCCATACGGAAACCCTGCAGGGCATGGAAGCCCAACGCTTTGCTGGGGCTCCAGTGAATCTGCGCGGCACGGAATTACACCAACAATTGAGAGAGAGCCCTGCATATCTTGCCCTTCGACAAGAATGGGAGCAGTTAAAAGTCACAAACGCAAGCAAGAAAGACATCAAAGCAGCGAAGAGTCGAATGGATGTCGAGTTGGCTCGACTCCGTAGGAACGAAACGGACAAGGCCCGAGCTGAATACATAAAGACGAAACGGAGAGTAGCTATCATGGGCATCGAGGATCAGCCGTGTGAGCCAACTGGAGACCAATTCGTTCTTCCTACATGGCGCGCTAAACTGGGAGATTTACTCTATCAGTCGAGCTGGGAGCAAGAACAGAGGCTCTCACTCCTTGCTGCATTACGCGAGATGTTCAAAGTCCGTATCCGCTTTCAGTGTCCACATACCGACTGTCCACGCCACCGATACCCCTTCACAAGCGAAGCAACACTTGAATCGCATATTCTGAAGCATGCTTTATCTTGCTCATTCCCTGGCTGTAAGCGCAAAAAAGCTTTCCCGAACCAAGAAGCCCTCAATCAGCATTTGCTCCATCATCAATGGTATTGTCCTGAGCTTTTTTGCAGGCGTGAAAAAGTCATCTTCGGCACCGAGAAGGAGCTTCAGGACCATATGCGAGATCACAGACGCCGACGCGCAGTTTGGGGTTTGAAGGCGCTGGAAGAAAGCTCTGGCTCTGGCTCTGAATTACAGTCACAATGCCGGTGGGACAATGTTTGTTTTCCGCCACGCCCTGAGAATGATGGCCCACAAACGCAATGGCTCTGTCCGGTAGGTGGCTGTCCACTCCGAAAACACCCATTCGCTCGCAAAAGGAACCGTGATCGGCATTATGCCCGACATCACGGGCCGTTGAGACTTCCTTGTCCATTTCTAGGTTGTTCGCGTGCCAAGAAGCCATTTCTCAATAGTGCTTCCCGTACTGAGCACTTGAAGAGCCATCTAGGAGAGATCAATGTGGCTGCTAATCAAGATCGAGACAACATCGTGGAAGTTGATCACGGGGAGATCGAGAGTGATGGTGATGAGGACCCGGGTTGGGTGGCATCAGCTCTTCCCCACAGCGATGCCGAGCAGGGGGTTTCACTCCCTTCGAACTCAGCCCAAATACAGTCACACTTCGCGAGGAATAATACCCAACTTGCTCAAGATCCGGTACAGTGGGATTGGGTTCATGTAGACTTTGAAGGGATATCAGAACGCTAGGCAAGAGAAATGATACAGGTCAAGATGGGCTCGTCCGGCTGATTAATTGAGAATATCAGCCAAGCAATCAAAGCAGTAGTGTATTTTAGTTGTAACTTATCTAGAATGTTTTAAAGCATGAATTTGACATTGTTTGGGTCAACGAAGGTCTAGAGAGTTCCAATGCTGCTTGCACATTCTGCTCCATCTTGCCACCCCAGTGCACCCAGGTAGTCAGTGGTTGGGACTTTTGGTGGTGTATCTGGTGCTCGTAGCGGACCTGGGAAATGCCATCCTCGAGTGGATGGAGTTATTAGCGCCGTATGTCCAGTCAAAAGCTCTACGATGCGATCCCCAGACTTGCAACCCAGAGCAGGACGCTCGCTCCAGCACCTACAGGTGAGGACTCTACACTTCCGTATATTCCCTCTTTTGCTTTGCTTCCGTCCCCAACATAGGATCTCGCATCCAGGATCCTGGGTCGAGCCCGTCAGCACTCTGAGAAAATAAGCTATGCCCATAGCTTTAGCGAACATATACCTAACTCGGAGTGACTAGAATGAAGGATACGTGGAATTAATTAGCTACTGTACCTAGCACCATAGGCCACAACCGAGTGGGACTACACTCGCCATGTGGAGTATTTGCGAGTATTCCCTTGGGTTCAACTTGGGATATTTCGGCCACCACTTATCCCTTGAACGGAATACCCAAGAGCTTTGCGTGGAATCTTTGGGCTACTCGAGATGATTCTGCCCAACCAACCCCGCCACCAGACGCGAAAATTTTGAAGGATCCAACGGAATCACCCCTTCTTCCACTTTGCCAACTTATCCTGACACGGGTTTCACGTCGGGCGATTCACCTCATGCCAACTCCACGGGAAATGTCTGGAATACCTCACTTGGGGATACCCCAAACTCCTTCTTTTCACCATCGAGATCTTCTCTTGTTCATCAAACCGACTCCCTCATGTGTCCTCAATTCGCTCCCTCCACTTCAGCCCAGCTGGTTCCCTCACCTGGAGCCTGCGCAGAAGGAGCATTGTGCTCACCTTTCCCATCTCAGTCAGCTATATCAATGGCTTTGACTCCACCAATTACCACATCCAGAGAAGGCGTTCAAGAGACTTGTCACCCAGACTCTCTTCCCTTCTCCGAAGAGAGTCCGTCAATATTTGTTCTAGGCTAGCTGGCCGCCACACCCGGAGGATTGCAGATTAGAATCTGTACGGAAGCTCTTTCTCTTCACCGCAATCAACTGGATCGCCGTTTTCAACAGAAACCCAAAGAAAAATGTTAGATTATGACACCCATTTCTCATCGCATTCAACTACCCCGCCGGTAGCCTCGCCTGGAGAGTCAACTATATCGATGTTTTCAACCCCGTCAATAGCCTCGCCTGGAGAAGGCGTAGAAGAAGTTCGGCGCCCCAATGCCGCAAGACCTCGGCCACGGACTCGTGTACGAACCTTGAGAACGGCTTTTATCTTGCCACGGCTCGGGTGAATTGGAATTGTTCAAGTATTGTAAGTTCCTATTCACTAATCATAACACAGTTTTGACTAACACAACCTAGCGCGCCCCAGGAAAGGGACGTGGTGGGACGAGTTAGATTGGGGGTACCTACATCTCTGCCTTCGATCTCTCCCTAAGAGAGATGCGACGAGATTTTGCGGTCGGAGTGCGAACAGCATTTATAATGCAATGTCGACAGGCGAGGGATGAGAAGCACGAGGTCCGTCTACAGGACGCGCCTGGTCCATTCTAAATGGAGATGATTTCGTTTCCTCGCATCGTTTATACAGCTTCATCCGTCTCCCCATTTATAGGCATTCCATAACTACTTCGAAGAATGGGTTTTTGGTCACGATGCCTGGGTGCTGTTGTAATGTTCCAGAGTTATGGGAGAGCGGGAGGCTTTGCCTCCACGAATACGGACAACCAATTCTCGCAATCATGTCCGCAAGAAAATGGCCTTCCCGACGACGATGAGCGGTGGGTGAAGGATTTCACAAACTTAGGGTCTGAATCGGTATGAGGCATCACTGGTGAGTGAACCTTGATATAGCCAGTTGACCTGGCCTGGCTGATAGATTTCGTTTGATTACTGGAAGTGGTGGATTGGACACATTAGCGAAGACGTTAGCGAGTACTTGGGCTCATGCACTTCGAATTTCCCTGTGATCTACTTTACAAACTAAAGTTATCAATTCCCACCTGATCCCCTACTCTGATTTGAAACCATATGCTAGTCCCTTGTACATCCAACCCTCATAACGAACTGCATCAATGAGGTCACTGATACTATCAGCCGAGTCGCGATGGAACTCTGCGAATGATCGCTTCACGCCTGACTTGGGCTCCTCCTTCTCTTTCAGCTTAGCGGTAAGAACTTTGAGAACGGCCACTATCTTACCACGAGCCACGAGAACAGAGGAATCCCGAATGGGACCCACGATGGTGGGAACTTCGTCACTACCACCAATACCACTACCAATCTCACCACCAATTCCATCACCAATTCCATCACCAATTCCATCACCAACTCCACCACCAATCCCACCACCATGACCATCATCATCACCACCCTCATCGTCATCGCTGTCATCAAGGACGATTATTGGTCTGCTGTCATTAATCACGATTGGTGAACTGCTGGATCCGGCTTCAGAGCTTCCACTGGCAGCGATGGAGATCGTGGCCGTCTTGGGAGTCAGCATTTGCTGAGTTCCCTGCTCAGATGCTGGTGGAGCTGCGTCGGACAGGTCCTTCCGATGGGAAAGCTGGGTAGCCTCGGCACATTCTGAGACTTCTGCTGCCGCCAAAAGGGTGTCCATTGCGGATCGCTCATTGGCGTTGTCGTCATCGTCGAGAAGCTGACTGAAAAGGTCGGGGTAGACCACGTCGTCCGCCTCCTCCCTGATGCCCTGGAATGGAACGATGTCCTGGAATGGAATGATGCCAACATGGTCATTCTCTTCGATCGGAATGACCGGGGCCTCCCAGGAGCAAGGCATTGCGGGATCGTTGAAAATGGAAGAAGGCGGAGAAGCGGGAGACGGCTGAGGAGGAGAAGGTGATGGAGAAGCGGAAGACGGAGAAGGTGGGGGAGAAGCCGGAGAATTCCGGGAAGTCTGCGAGACTTGACGTGAACCACCTCGCCACACTCTTCCTGTCCGAAGTGTCTGTCGTGTTCTTGCCATGCTGGTGTGTGTGCGGTAGCAAAGAGGAGAGCGTTGTGCGAGAGTCTGCGCACGATGGGCGGAAGTGGATGTATGTGAAGCAGCGAGGCGGCGACCGAAGAGTGATGGGTAGTCAGAGAAGTTGTGGAAGGAGGGAAGGAAGAGGAGAGGAAAGAGGGGAGGGCGTGAGGTATTTATGCATCTCGCAAGGTGCTGGGCTGCGACCATCGAGCATTGGTGCCAATTTCAGTGGGCGCAGGTGAGGCGTGACTTTCTTAACGAACCACTCATTGACCAGATTTACTCGCCATGCCTTTGGCTCCAATGGTGTGGTGGTAGTCGCCAAGTCTTCCAGAGTGGCTCTCTGAGGAGGCCGGCCTTGCTCATGGCGTTTGGCGGGCAGGAGAATAAGCGAGCCCTTGCTGACATAAGCAAAACAAACAAGGATATTGGAGGCATCACTGAAGCCTCTCCAAATCCATTTTCATTGCTGAATCTAAACTATTGCGACATCCCATGCGAACCCCACGACGAAGACCACGGACCAATCTCCTCCCGCCCGTCAATGGATTGGCTGGTGACTAGCGTTATCACACCGATGGTGCACCCTCCACGGTCGACCACCAGTCTCCGTATCCTGTTGGCCACTCCACCAACACCCTCAGAATCCATACGTAGGTGTGTGCATCACCAAAGCTACTTCCGCGAATTTGACCTGGAGAGGCTGCTGCTGACCGTCCGATCGTGCCAGCCTTCCCCAACCATTCCTGATCGTGTCATCTTCCTCCGAACCACGTAGTTTGTTTCTGAACGTGATCCATTCTTCCAGAAACACGCCTTGCGAATCTGTGGCGCGGTTTGCAGTAGCATCATGTAACTCTTCAAGCTCAAGATGGGCTCCGGTACGAAAGTCCAAGGCGTTCTTGTACTCATCTCGGCCGACTACTACCCAGATGTTCTTGAGGTTCTTGAACCTCTTGAGTTTAAGCACATTCTCATCCAAGAGACTCCAGATTTTACTGCCAAGAAGATCAAATGCTACCGATGTAACTGTCTCCATGTCTCGATATACAGACAGCGAAGTGTTGAGTCTATCGAGCGGAGTTTCGGGGAAGTTTCCGACGACGTAGATGATATCGCGGGTGAGATCAACGTATATCGGTCGCTTTGACTTTCGTGATGAGTATGGTGATAGCGTGGACTCGAACATTGGGGAATATCTTTTCAGTGCTTCTTTGCGTGAGTCGAAACAAGCGTGAAGGGCCGCTGGCGGAGTGGCATTACTGATGAACAGTGTACCATCGGCATGAATCTGGAGTTGGATGACTCGAGGAAGAGGCAACGAGAACCGCCAGATTGCCTTCTGAATCTCGGCGGGGTGATCGGAAAATCTGGGATAAGCTACTGGTGAGATGGTGGAAGTCATGGTAGTTAGTGCGCTCAACTGTTGTCCTCTTTCCTTCAATACATGAGTCTGTAACTTTATACCGGAATTCCTGAAAGAACAGCTGCAAACGACTGTAATGTCTGTGATTGGACCATCACCAGAGCTTAATTTAGAGGTGGTCTATCCGTTGGTGCAGCCATGATGACCTGGCTGACGACTTACCGAAGTCCCATCAAGTCCGGTGTCTAAGCGCCAAAGACACATATGGTTGTGGGGAGGTGGACGCGGGGTTGGATGCGAGCATGTTGGGGTTAGACAAGGGTTGTGAGCACGAGGAGCCAGGGTGTCAGGTCAGGGCTGAGACAAGGATTGTGGGCGATGGCTGGGGACTAACAGGATACAGGATACAGGATCCAGTTCTCAGTAAACCAAACATCTGGCGGCGGGATCCAGCGATGTTGCAGTCAAGGTGGTGTGCAGCAGAAAGCCAGAAATGCTTGGCCAACAAACTTGGCTGCACGAAAACCTACCAGGGTACGACAGGGGTACGCAGCCACAACCACGTCCTCGGACTGCATGCCAACCGACTTCACGATACCTCGCGAGGCTGGCCTGTATATGAGGAGCAGGTACGAGACACTTCACTGGACATACAGCATCCGCATCTCTAACATTCAACATTCAACATGCAATCCACTTCTACGATTTCCTTCAGCGTCGTCGACCGAGGCACTGGTAACCCCGCAGTTGGAATGGGTGTTGTGCTCAAATGCCTATCTCCAGCTGCGAGCACCTTTCTCGGGAGAATCGACTCGAGTGGCGGTGTTCTGGACTGGATTGGATTAGGGAAGCCGACTGTGGTCTCGTCTCTTGCCAGTTTTCTTGCCACCAACACTCTTCAGCCAAAGAAGTGGACAGTTGAATTCATGACTACCACTTTCTTTGAACCTATGCAGCCGGCGTATCACTCAGCTACAGGCCGGGTACATCTCAATTTCTCTCTCCAACCCGAAGAGCAGATCCACATCGTTCTGCTCGCTGACATCTATGGGTTCAGCACCCACATTCAAGTCACCAAACTCGGCAGACAACAATTGAAGCCTCGCCCTTACACCGGACTTTCCAGCTCCCAAAACAAAGCATTGATGGACCACTGCAATGACGAGCCCTACCCAAGCCATTCCTCGTACCTCAAACTGTCCCAACGCCTAGACATACCCCGGGAGCAGACTGTGAAGTGGTTTCAGCGAGCAAGAGCCCGGAACCGCCAATCACTACGGATACCCCCTTTCGGACCGGTAATCAAGGAAATCAACCCGACAAAGCAGCCCAAGCAGAAGCAGTCTGGAAGTGCAGAGTTGCGGTCTCCGTATATGCTGCGAGCTAGGCACCCGCGGGTTATGTTGGGGCAGTCACCCCCCAAAGTGGAATCTGGGAGGATTGGCTCCGCAAGCGAGAAATCCGTGGACGGCAAAGATACCATACTTGTTGATCACCCAGCATCAACGGTTGGTATGACCTTGGTTGAGGAAAACAATCGGTTTGTTCGCAGAAGTACCAGAGCTGGGGGAAATTGATGTACAAAGCTGAGGGTCGAATACTCTTTGATGTATTTTATTGCACTTGGAATTCTTTATAGTATCTTCGTAGTATCTTTCATTGGCTTCCTTTCATTTGAGTAGTAATTGAAACGTTCATTGGCTATTCACTCACTCCCCCCGGCTACCGAGACAGAGTTTCAAGTCTAGTTGACTGATCCTGCCAACGTCTCCGGATGTTGAGGTACGTTCCCCGCCTCAACTAGAGGAAGAGACATATGTTTGGAACTTCCGCTTCCCGGCTTGCACGCTACTTCGAAAGTACTGGGAACACTGGGTCTCTCACCATTGTCAGGCTCCTGGATGCCGCCCTGATGCGGAGTCGAGGGACTAGGCGCCCGCTCACTCTCAGGCAAGGCCATCAGTCGGTCCCCTATTGGCATGACAACGTAAGCGCAGTCCATGAGGAGTCCGGAAAACAGGCTGGGAGGTTTCTTGCCGGTACTGATTTACTTGGGATCAGTGCGAAGACAACACAGTGGCCGTCCTGTTTGCTGCCTGTATCTCGTATCTCCAACCTATGGGGACGGTGTTCATGTTTCGATTTCCATTCTCATCGGCGATCCTGCAACTGGCAATCAACATAAATAGGGACGTCCTCCCCAAGCTGAACTTCTCTCACACAACACACTACTCCTCCATCCAACTACTCACTCACTTCCCACAAACTCGCTCGTCCCATCATCATGGCTCATACGAGAATTTTCGATCGGAATGATCATTGCATTTACAACTCTCAGCAAACACGTTCGACTACCAGTCCACCAATCAAGCAAGAAATTCCTGTAGACATCTACGACATGCCTTCCTGTCCTCCGATCAACGAGAAGTTGAAGCTCTCAGCAATTACCAGATACGCCTTCTTTCCGTCCCAGCCGAAGCGTGAAGGTAAGACAGCGAGGCTCGGATGAACCCAGACGCTGACTTGGTATCAGACGCCACAGAGATTGACCCCGAGGACCAATCTGGTGCATCAGTCTCCACTATCGAGGGTGAGTTCTTCTCTCATGGTCCCGTGGACAGTGTCGCTGACACCTTGAAAGATGATTTTGGCTTCGAGTCTCCCACCACGGATGACGAAACTGACGAGGAGCCGGGTGAAGACAACCCACCGAATCCGGAAAGTCCCGTGGAAGCTCACCATTCTGATACTGCCTCTGAAGACCTGGAAGTCGAGAGAGCCAAGGAAGCCATCGATGCCAAGTTGTTCGAAGAACTCGAACTTCGCCGCAGTCATGGGGCTGTCCACGAGAAGTCACTGACCATTGCGGAGTTGATTGTGTCCAATCTTGAGCTAGCTGATTTCACAGGGGCAAACAAGAAGAAGCGGACCTTTGATGAATACATGGATGATCAGTGCAAGAAGACTCGTCAATCTCTTTGGCTCATCCAAGAACTTCAGGGCGTTCTGGCCAATCATTCGAAGTTGGTGGAGGATCAAATCACTCAAAGGCGTCGCAGAGCATTTCATTGATATCACTTCTTGCTTTCTTGAATTCTCATGTTGTCCATGTATACTTCAATTCATGGGCTAGTCTAAGTCATACAATAGCAATCAACTGTTTCTGCCTTTCATACACTATTCCTGGTTCACTCTTGCTTGCGTGACTTCGAGATCAGATGAGGCATTAAAAAAGGTTGCGGCAGAGGTCGATCAACCGGCGGCGAAAGGATTCATCTTTGCTGCAGAGAAGTGGTTCAGTATCTTCATCTTCCCCATCTGCCTGAAGAGTGAGTTCGCTCAAGCCAAGTGTTTCATCAATCCGAGACTGTTTGTTCTCATCCACGTTCGAGGTCACAAGATCGAAACCTGTTGGGGGTCAGAAATTATGTCAGTAAAAGAACTGCTAACCTACCGTCGGTACCGAGTCCAGCATATATGGGGACCCTCTTAAGATCCAAAAGAAGCTCCCGGAAGCCTCGGGTATTCCAGAGCTGACTTCGCGTCAGGTAGTCGAGAATGATAGCTGACTCGTCGAAGCTGTTTGGTGAACTATCATTCGACGCATATCCGGCTTGGATAGCCATGGTATCCCACTCCCTTTTTCTCTCGCAAAGAGCATTCCACTTCCGACAATAGAAGAAATCAATAATTCCAACGTTTAAGAGCCGTTTTGCAATACTGCTCCATGAGTAACTCCTTCCACTCATGACCAACGCTACCTCGGCGATCAAGTCTAAGTCCGAAAGGCTTGCAATCCGAGCTTTCTCCTCTTCCTCCCATCGTTGGAGTAAAGCAAAGTTGTATTTTGTCTCAAGATAAGTTAGTGCCATTTAAAAAGCTGTGGTTGAAAGTGAGAGGGAAGGAGACAGCAGAGGTCTTTACACTAAGCATTTATCATAAAGTGAAGAGATGCAACAGAGAGCAGTCACGCAATTCTCTTTCAAAGATCCAGTTTTCAGACTACTGTTTTTCAATTCCAGCTTCTAATGTAGGTTGTCGTCATCCTGAACTATCGAATCATTTCACAGTTTACCTATTAAGTAGTGAGTTTTCCGCAGACAATCCTGCTGCATCAAAATCCTCCATCAAAATCTTCTATCAAAATCCTCCATCAAATCCTCTATCAAATCCTCCATCAAATCATTCGAGACTCTCTGACAAACATGCTGACAACTATCAATACGACAGTCCTGTGCATGAAATGCGAGCGGCAGGTTATCAAGACCAGCCTGGCGGATATGATTTGCGTTCACATCATGGGAGTCTGGCAGTTTCTTCGCATTGGATTTGGTGCCGATGATGTGAAAGCCACCCTATGCGTCATCTGCCCCCCGTGTATCGAACGCCTATCCGGAGGCAAAATTGAGGATCAAGATGAAGAAGCTCTGGTACATAACAGTTCTCAAGAAAAAGTTGATTTGATGAAAGAGTTGGGCAGGAAAAGCCATGTGGTAGTTGCCTGTACTTTTGACGAAGCAAAGCAGTACTTGAAGGAAGGTAGACCACTGATTAAAGTCGGATGGGAAAGGATAAGTGCTGTATTGTACTGACGCTCCCCATGTGCTTTAAACTCTTATCAAGAACTCCAAATATTCTATAGATCCCAGCTACAAATGAAAGAAGCACAAAAGGTCATGGCAATAAAACAGCACAACGCAGCGAAAACAATACCACTAACAGGCCCACTCAACACGGCCACTCCGTCAATCTTTCGCATCTCCCAAGATACCTGCCTTGGATAGACTAAAGGCAGTAATAAAAAAGACCCAAGAGTAACACTGAACAGTAACACTAGTGCCTTAAGAGATCTCCCAAATTTCCGCAAGCCACCGAGGAATTTGATATTCTGATATCCAAACACAAGAGAAACCGTAGTAACGAGGAGAGTGGTCAATACCACCACCCATACGAGAGACATCAGGACTACTCCCGAGGAAATAGCTTTGAGTGCTTGAACGTCTCTGAGCTTGGTTCCGTGCAAGGCAAGATCCAAAGTTGGAAGGTGGACTGGCATCGGCAGGCACTTGATTTGATGAGTGAAGCCGAAACAACAGGATGTGGTGCCAAAGGTAATGTTCTGGAGTCGGGATTCAAAGGGTATAAGCGTTGTTGGTATCGGTGCCCCATGACGGATGAGCCTTTGCGAACCAATGTTCTGGAACTATTCAAGTCAGAAAATCTCCAGAATTATAGAGAAGAACTTACAAGTAGCACTAAGACGCCTGCGATTTTTGTCCTTCCCGAGTGTAAAGCGTAAACGCAGAGGATGAGTTCAGCGATTGCCGCGAAGATGAACAATAGAGCTGGTACGAAGGCAAGAAAACTCATGGCTTAGATTTCGAAATACTGGCATCCAAATGAGCTGAAATGATGAGGAATTACTTTGAACTGTGAACGGCATCACTTTGCCATACCTTTCGTTGCGAGCTAAGTACTGTACAGGCCAACCAATCGAAGCACAGGAAGATGCGGGCGTAGCCTGCATCGTTGGCGTCGTCTAAATTCAGTTGCAGATGACAGCCTTGTCGAAACCCTGCTTAAGCCTGCTGGGACCCCTTGTCGCTTTCTGTGTTCTCTGTGGGGAGGTGGGTCCACTATACACGCCTCCTACAGGGCTGGGACAGGGTTGGAGCGGGGCTGTAGACAGTTCTGGACCAGTCTGGAGCTGTAAGCTACGTCTGATCACTGCTGCTGTTAACCCTGCTTTAACCCTGCTCGAACCCTGTCCAAACCCTACACGGCGAACCCTCCTCCCAGGCTGCAAGAGACAGCAAGATGTCAGTTCTGGCCTCTGGAGCTTTTAAATTTAGGGAAAAAAGTGGCTTCTGATTACGTGACTGTCTGTTGGTGGCAACTATCCGGATCCTGGATACCCATATTCAAGCTACCAACAGAGTCACCAACATGAGGATACGGAATGCAGGTTCCTGGTTTCTAGAACTTGAATCCAGATGCTCTCCACAGGAACTTCTCATGAGCCCTCCAATTTCCCGGCTTTTGTAAATGGTAATCTTCTTGTAACGCGCGCGTATGAGTCCTTGATGGAGATGGATTCAATCATGAAGGTATAGAGCGCGACTTGTAAATAAATAAGAGCTTGAAGGTAGAACAAGAAATCAGTATCATCCAAACACATCTAAACATCAACTGAACATCATCCAACATCATCCATATATCTTTGCGTTTCACACAGCTATCTCAAGAACAAAACTTCTTCACTGGTAGTCAACATGGCTTACTTGCACTGCCGAGTCTTTGATCGCCGAACATACTGCCCCATTGACGGGATCAACGCTGTCCTCCGAACTTTAGACTACCGAACGTCGAAGAATGTCTTCTGCGGTAAAACCAATGCGGCTGGCCGCATCAGTGAATGGCCAGGGCGCTGGGAACCAGACCGCACCCTCGATCGAGTCATTGACAGCATGTGCCCAGATGACCAGGGCACCGTATGGCAGTTAGGAATTCAGGTGGGAACACGACTTGGTGATGAAACATCCTTCAAGTGGGTTGAGGTGAACTTCACAATGAAGAAAAAGCAGGCGTATCTCTTGAAGTTAATGTTGCGTCCTGGAGGTTATGAAGTCTCGATCGATCCTTGGAATGCCGAGGGTGGTAATCGTGTCTTGGAAGAACTTGACTCTCGAGCAATCAGGCTGATCCGACCTCAGCCGATCCGACCCCACCTTTGCCCAGTTGAGCCAGCAGAACGGTTCGCAAAGTTTTACAGCGAAGCTTTGAAATCACTTGCACCTGCTCCAGGTTCCGACGAGATGGTCCAGGAACATGGCAAGAATGGACCGACCGATGTGGGAGAAGAGGCTGTGGAACCGGCTCGGCAAGTGGAGACTTTGGCGGCACCTGTTATCGATTTGACCACACCGCTTGGCGTTTCGGTAAAGAGCAGCGGCGAGGTTCCTGACATTGGAGGAGAACCCAGCGTTCGAAACCCTGTCAATGGCACAGGCAGCAGCAAGGACACTGTCAACGGTGGAGTTGACGTGCAGCATGAAAGTGCCATCTCGCTAGCAGACCTCGTCTCGGTTCGAGAACAGGGAACGGAAACCCCAAACAAGCCCGTCGATGTCTTATTCACTGCTGCGGACCGTGGAGAGACGCCCAAACCCGATGAGTTCGTCGAATCGCAAGTAGGTGGGATGTGGGAGGGCAGGATGAGAAAGCGTAGAAGATCGGGCAATGGACGGACTACACGGAAAGAAAGAAAGTGAGGTGTGGAAGCACAGATTGGTTCCATGACTCTTCGTATCCCGCCTAACTTCACCACTTGTGAAGAAGGGAATCATGTATTTGATCGTGATAGCATTGGTGATAGTTGGAACAGGGAACGACATCATTGATTGAAACTGAAACTGTCCCAATGATATCACCATGCCGCACTTAGTCCGAGAATTACGCCGATGTGATGAGAGATCCGTATGTTTCAGTGCTTAGTAATAGATTTTAGCCGAGGCGAAATGTTACTTAGCCACGATTCGGCTCGAGCTGGGAGGGTTGTTCCTGAGGCTGTCAGGCAGTAATCGGACAACACCGACCACCAAGGGAACCGACATCAGGCAGCACCTACTCAGAATATCAACTGAAGTTTCTCTTCCCACGATAAGGGCCCAACTGAAGTAAACGCAACCGCACGAGCAATACTCAGTATGACCGACCAAAGCAAATGGAGTCATAGCACGGCGGAGGAAGAGCAGTACCAGGCAAGTATTATTCAAGCTTAATTCATCAATGAGGCTGGCTCTGATCGTTTTGTAGGCAGTGGTCGCTGTGAGTGGCAAGGCAAAGGACTTAGCGGCTACGATCTCCTCTGGAAAGAGCGCCCAAACTGAGCGAGAAGCGAGGCGGAGGGCGAGAGAAGTGGAGGCGGAGGCAGCGAAGGAGCAGAAATGGAAGGAACAACAGGACAGAGAAAGAGAGGAAGAAAAGGAGAAGGCAAAGGTCTAATTGACCAAGGACATCTGTTTGAGCCGGGTACTTCTATCACAGTACACTTAGCTACAACTCTCTTCCTTTTCGTCAAAGAGAACTTGTAGTTGTTTTACATATTCGTCCCGCTCAGCGACCTTTCTCCCAGCAACCAGAAGAGAATCCTGACACCAATACTGTGAGAGTATTTTTTCGGAATCTGTAGAGAGAGGAAGAAATCTAGGACCAATATGATCTTCGAAGAGAGCCCACGCGGCATTCACGGACGTAATAGCATGCCAGAACCATACTGCCCCAGATTTCCAGCCGTCGTGCATAATTGGTGTTATTACAGGCGGACTCGTTGGCTTGATTTTGACTTCCTCCTCCTCAAATATATTCATAAACTCCCGATGAACCATCTCAAACTCCCGAAGCTTCTCGTTCGTGATTCCGTCGATCGCGCATCCCGTAAGCCAATACGGAACAGAGAGCATTTCAGTAGGTAGCGCACAAACCCATTCATGGTCGATGAGACATGTGATGTTCCAATCTTTGTCGACGAAAATATTACTCGCATGGAAATCGGTGAGCTGAAGACGGAATGGCCCATTGCGGGTTTCACGCTGAATATAGTGATGAGAAATTGCTCTGAGTAACGTTTTGGAAGCCATTTGTCCAAGACAATCTCCCATACTTGAAACAGCGCATGGGTTGCTAAGAAAGAAGTCGTCATGAAATGTAAGCATATCTGCAACAAAAGGCTCCGTAGAAGCATATGTTTGATGTCTTGATATCGTTCTCAAGGCACCATCATTTTCTAATATAACAACGGAGCAAGGCAGTGGTCGGTTTGTCAATGTGATGGTGCCGTTCTTATGAAATTCGAATGAGCCTATTCGAGGCTGAGGAACACGAGCTAAAGACAGGATCAAGCGCGCCATGCCCCGGAAAAGATTCTGCCTCCGGATTGGGTCTTCTCGTTGCTGATTCCATGTCTTTGAGAGTATTTCGCCTCTTTCGGGGCCGATATACTCAAATAGCATGTATGCAGTGGGCAAGCGCTCGTGTATTGGGTTGGAAGCATATTGAGACAGAGTTGGGCATCGAAGGTATTTGCGGAATGGTCGCTGGAACATGCGCCAAACGCGGAAATAGAATGGCATTCGATTTTCGTGTGTGAACTATATAAGAAGCATATTGTTAGCAAGAACTTTACAAGTAATGTAAGAAACTTACGTGTTTATTATCAGAGAAGCCAAAGCCGTATAAATGTGGAAGAGGGATATCAGGGCAAAATTCTTGCATCCATACATAGGCTCCCACCTCGGAGCTTAGCTTTTCATCAATGGTGCCAGGGTGTTTAGCTTCAGCAAGCTTGTGAGGCATAGGACAGCGAAACATCAGTCTCTGAATGAAGCCGGCCGACCTTACTTCCACAGGTATACACACATTGAAGCTCCCACGAATCCACTGGTCCTTGATAACACAAGCATCCTCATCGCGCAGTCTTAGGTGGTGTCGAACAAGACCCTGGATTATCGCACGCTGATCCCATAGCTCTTGATAAAGCTGTTTCCTTGCTGGAGGGTATGTTGCTTCGTTGATGATATTTTCATCTTTCGTGACAGCCGACTCGTATGTAATGTGTTTCCCGTTATCGAGCTCCAGAGTAGCTGCCATGGTGAAAGTAGCATTCCTCGCCGGGTCTTGGGAGCTTCACAGTTTATTTCGCGCTCTAGACTTGCTGCTGTGCCAGAAGGATCAGTCGAATTGGAGTTTGCTTCGTGATGGGTATCCCGGCGTCCGCTGTTCGGACACCCTAGCAAAGATAACATGTTAGCTAAACCTCAAAAAATAAACATGGTTTGTATAAGCAATGAGGTGGGCACTTGCTCATACATAGAACAGCTGTTCGATGGTTCCGGTTGGTGTTGGGAGTGTTGCTAGCATATCTCTGACACAATAGCTTGTTCGCGCTCGCGCTTTCGAATGCCGCTGACTAATAATTTATCTAATGCTTTCCATTCCGGTGATGTGGATGGGTTCCGTACTGTCGGAACACACGTGCCCTCTGACGCCTCGGCACATGTCACCGGCCGGCAGGGCAGGACAGGGCAGCACCAATCAACTTTCGTTTCACACCAACACCTTCATCGGAACCACATTCTCAGAGAAATCAATATTCTCATACCCGATCTCGCTCAAAATGTTTGGCAAAACTTCTCGCTTGAACACGCTACCTAGGCATGCGAACTAGTGGGTAGGTTTTCAGGAATGTTACCCCAGTCCTTCGGTCTGGCTGGTAGATTCGAGTGATTCACGTTCCACAGTTCCATCATGCACCAAATTGCTACTCACAACTTTAGCCAACCGAGCTAAGACGGCCTTTATGACAACTTTTCAGGGTGATGGTTGGAAAGGGAAGATAACGAAGAGGAAGGAGGATCAGAAGAAAATGGAGGGGGAGGGGTGGGGAGGGGGAAGGGGGAGGGTGAGGATATCGGTTAAACGCAAAGACACTTTTCCAGTACCAGCGGAAGATAAATAAATCATTACTAGCAGACCAACACTCTACGCCTTCATCCATTTCCAGTAACACGAGACTCTTTCTTATTCTCTCGCATAAAACTCATTCTCTTTTCTGCGCTTCTTGCTAGAGCCGGCCTCCTCGGGTAAGTAGTGAACATGGCCCCTCGGACGAGACAAAGGCTCAGCTCGAGCTATTGCTTCCACCCAATCCTCCCTGCGAGGATCCTGATGACCTTCGTCCTGATGACCGTCGTCCTGATGACCGTCGTCCTGATGACTTTGATTCTGGCTTTTCTGGGATGCGGCATGTCGCTGTGCCTCTTGTAGCATTCTCTGCACTCTTTCAAACATCTCCACTCGACTCGGCTGCTGACTCTGCGATTGGCCTTGCTGCTCCAGACTGGCCTGCATTTGTGGCTTATCCTGGACCTGTGGTTGTTCTGACTGCTCCGGATCGCCTGGCATCTGTGATTGCTCTTGCATCTGTGGATTGACCTGGAGCTGCGCTTGTGGTTGACCTTTCTCTTGTGAATCTTGGATCTGTGCTTGTGGTTGATCTTGCTGCTGCAAACTACCTGGTGTTGGAACAGTACCCTGGAGCTGTGCCTGCTGCATTCCACGTAGGATCGCTGCTATCTGGGTATGAACCTCGGAGAGTTTGGCTTGAAGGGCGGCAACACTGTGCCTGGTTGGACTTTGGACGTCGATATGTTGGAAGGGCTCGAGGACTTGAATCGGGGGATAAGTTTGCAGCTCATATGCCCAAGCTAGAGATCGCTGGAGCTGAAGCTGATCGGTCTGCTCTGCCATAGTGATTTGGTCATGAGCTATAGCCACACCCCCGAATCCCCTTATCTGCCACCGCACTTGGCATGCGATGCCAACGGTGCATATAATGTGACTGCCCAGTGTGGCTTCTGTTGCGAAGAGTGTGGACCACACGAACGGCATACCATTCTGGATGAACATTCGCCAGACTCGTGGTTGTAGGACCTCATCCATCTTCCCATGGCCATCCTCAAGCCCTGGCCAATGGCCAATGAAACCGTTGACATCCGTTCTAGCTTCACAAACTAGGCTCGGATTACTGACAGCAAGCAGTATAAGTCTCACTCCTGGGATGGGTCGCAGGGTGTGGTGTTCAATGAGCTCGCAACTGATGCGGACCATTGTTCTGGATCGAGGTAGGCTTTCTTTGTGGTGGGAAAGAGGGTGCTAGAGAGAAGGATACTGATAAGAGGATCCGGGATTTGGTCGTATGGATTCTTGGAGTGATGGCGGAGGTAAGGAATTATGAAGATATGAAAAGATGAGGATTTTGGATGGAGGATGAAGGATGAATAATGGATGTGAAAAGATAAGAATGTGGGATTAGGATGCAGATGTTGTTGATTTTGAATTGTTTGAGTGTTTCTTGGCCTTCTAGAAAACGGTTGGGACTGGTTTTTCTGGGATGTGTTGGGCGGTTGCCGTTTGATCTCTCTCGCTGATCTATTTGGAAGCATCAGACCAGCAAATCTTGACGGGTCAACGTTCACACCATCTTCGCGATCCATGAATTATGCCTGTAGCTTGGCGCAGCACCAAGACTTCTCCGATGATTTTGCTGGTTGGAAGCGCGTACTTCGTAGGATCTGACGAACCATGTGGAGAAATTGAGGCGGGCTGTTGCCAAGGCTACCCCGCAGTCCAATCCAAACTCTGGCTTGAAGAGTGGGGATCTCCGAACAGGGTAAAGAGGTTAGGGACAGGGAACAGAACTGAACAGTCTCGAGAGTGTACAGCATTAGGGGTCATTGGGGGTGTGAACAGGGCGCAGCACTGGGGGTGTGAACAAGGTACAGAACTGAGGGTGTAGGGAAAGATAAGGGAGAGCCGTAGGGTTGACATGGGGGTGACATGGGGGAGACATGGGCAGATAAGGAAAAATATGGGAGAGACTGGGGAGAGACTGGGGAGAGACTGGGGAGAGACTGGGGAGAGACTGGGGAGAGACAGGGGAGAGACAAGGGAGAGAACAGGGGATAGACATGGGATAGACGAGGAGAGACAAAGTACAGAAAGTGCTCTGATCTAAATTTGGTGGTTTTGGAAATGAATCCAGACGAGAACTCCAAGTGAGCATTTTGAAGGCGTCATCCCGCCATCCCAACGAATGATCA
This sequence comes from Leptodontidium sp. 2 PMI_412, assembly GCA_021432625.1. Classification (NCBI taxonomy): domain Eukaryota; kingdom Fungi; phylum Ascomycota; class Leotiomycetes; order Helotiales; family Leptodontidiaceae; genus Leptodontidium; species Leptodontidium sp. 2 PMI_412. Next base: position 8,822 of record MU270544.1, on the reverse strand, counting down.
GCTTCCCACCAGGTGCCATCACCTGACATTTCATATAGTCACGTGGTCGCTTCCTTTGTTTACCTTCGTGCGCTTGGGAGGACCACTCACTTCCCTCTGTCTGTAGAGCTTCTCCAGTAACACTCAAATTGATCTCCTATAGTATGCATTTGTAAAGTAAAGGCAGGATCCATGCTACCTAAATTAACTAAATTTGAAGAAAAAGAAAAAGAGAAACAAAAAAAAAGGCTCAAGAACCTGTTGGGGACCTCAAAAACCGTACGAGCTACAGCAATGCGCCGTTCCTACTTTATATTTCCACTAAGTCAGAGCCGAACAAAAAATACCAATGCCACCAGCATCCAGACTGTTTTTAATCCACAAGAAGAGTGCAGCTTTCTTCCGTTGCATTCGCTTCGTAAACAGGAGGAGGTTCGTCAACGACGGCCTGAGACACACAACTTTCGCAGAGTTGAGGTTGCGGAGACTCAAGTTTGAGTACTGGAGGCCTTCGAGCCACTGATTCGAACGGCATCGCAATTTTATGTTCGGGCTTGGCCTCAGCTGATGAACAGGGGTAGCGAGTAATGCGTCGAACCTTTGACTGCCGCTCATATCTGAAGAACTGGCAGTGTCGCTGGACTTCGCAGCCGTTGCTGAGAATCATGATACTTGCATCTGGAATAGAGGAGATGTAGAAAATGTCGGTGGTATCATAGATTCTAGTGAAGACTTTCGTTTTCCACGATGTGAGGGAGAAACTTGGTGCCTCGTCGATGCTTGGAGTGCAATCAAACATGTACACTAAACTCTGAATTTGATCTAGGTAGAGTCGGGATTCCAGGTATCGTGGTATCAAAGCTTGGCCTGGGTCATGTATGTGCGGGTACTTCAGACAGGGCGCACACACAACAAAAACGATGTCTAGCACCTCCTTCTCGTCGCCAACGCGGGTTACTGCCCTCCAGCTCTCCTTTAGCCTGATGACTGCAATCCGGCGGCAGTTGAAGCAAACCAAAGCTGTATTGACATAAAATGAAGTCTGCCGCATCAGAGACATGTTTGGAAAGTAGGGCGGTGATTTTACGAAATTCAGGTATGAAACCAGTGCATGAAAACAAACATGTCAGTCGCAGCTAAGGAGGGGGAATGTGCACATCAAATATATATCCTGCACGCGACCAGCCGCAAAACCTTTCTGGCAAGCAGCAAGAAGGATCCTGCTCTGAGGACCAAGCGATTGATTAGCCGAGCCAAAACCACGTTCCACGTTTTCGCTTTCTGGACAGTTACAAACACCCACAAATGCCCCATCCCATCGTGCTCCCTACCCATTGAAGCGCGTTCCAGGTTTTAGTTCTCACACCAGTATCTCCAAACCCCAAGAACTCCCAAGTTCTTTGTTTTTCATACGTCGACGGCGGAACCAAAGTCGGGAACGGGTTCGGACACCATGTGCGCAGCTGGACAATGGTGTATCGTTCGACATGATCGAAGGAGAGTAGGAGAGATGTTAATAGGGTACAATCTGAGCGCCCGACCCTTGGTCACAGCTGACCCGTAGCCTGGTGACTGCCTGAGCTGAGCTCTCCGGCGGTGAATTAGGTGGCCGATTCTGCCAGCTTGCGCAAATCTAACAAATCCATAATTATCTCAACACTCAACAGTTTGATGTTTGAAAAATTGAGAGACTGAGATCTTTAACTATTTTGGAAGAAGCATAGAAAGATTTTGAGACTCTAAAGTGGAGGAATAAACTATTTCTCGCCTTCGATTTTGATGTTCTCGCTTGTCAAAATCGGCCAGGTAATTCCCGGCCGAGGTCAACCCTCGCCGCCATTTGCTTCCCTTCCATCTCATCGATCCAACCCACCGATCCAAGTCTGCAAATTCCATCGCAGTCGTGATACACGCAGATTTAACTCGCCTACGATCGCTTGACTGCACACCTGATCAACGCATCTGCTACATCCGAGTCTGCAAGTTGTATACCTACGATCGTTCGGCCATACACCCATCAGCTCATCTACTATCAACGAAGACCTCGATCGGCGCCATCTTTTGTGTCACAGCAGCTACCTTCCCTCCCTTCGACTATCATCTCTTACGCTGTTTCATCTGCCCGAGGCTCTGTCGACCTACGATTTCAGATGTTGTCCAAGTTGCCACAAGAATTGAAAGATGAGATCTATTATTATGCACTGGTCGATGTAGGTCATGGATTGGTACCTCGAGCTGGTCTCCAGCCTTCTCCTGGTCTGCGATATCGATACAATGCGAAGCCCAAACTATGGATGGCGACAACCACCAAGAAGTATAGGAAGAACTTGGGCCGCACTGAGCCTTACATCGGTCTCTTTCCTGATGTAGACATCGCACTGCCGACGAGTAACGACCACTTCGCATTCGGGCTCTTCCTTACTGCGAAACAAATATCGGCAGAGGCAAGGCGTGTCTTTTATTCACGCAACCACTTCATATTCGAGGATCGTTTCACCCTGGAAAAGTTCATTGCGAATGTAGGGCAGAATTCCATGCACGTACGCAGTGTCAGTGTGAACCTGTATCAAAAATGTAGCGGGAAACATACCAAGGCAATGTATCACGAGCACCGAGAGTGGTTTCTGCTGCATCGTAACAAACCGTGTCGTCCGAAACTCTTGGATTCTGTCACCAAACTTCGGGGGGCCTGTCCGCAACTTCGATACCTAGAGCTTGCCCTAATTCCACCCGGTACTCTCAACAAGGATGATACGAGAGACATTGGAACAAAGCATTTTCTACAATGGCGGTGGATCATGGAGCTTGCCTCTTGGGGAGGTATAAAGTTCTCAATTCTTACACCTAGCGATAATTACATCTCAACCCTCTTACCCGTCGAAATACTGCCAACCAGAAACCGCAAAACGTTGTATTTACAGATCATGGAGTACCTCAATCGGCCGAGACTGAGAAGGAGGGGAACTAGGCAGACTAAGGTTCAGCCAGCTGGAGATCTTGGGCTGGAGGTTATAGACGGTTCTGGAGGATGAGTATACTGGACAGTGAATGTTGGGTGCTGGAGAATGCTGGAGGGTGCTGGAAAACACGAGCACTTCTAGGGTGCTGGAGTATCGGGAGTGGGGGAGACTCATGTCGGGATCGTACGCATGGAGTAGGTGGGTTTGAATTATTGATGTTGTTCTCGTTTCATTATATTTTATGCCCAGAAAAGGCTTAAAAAGAAACGAGGATGTTTTTGTTTTTGACAGTGAAGAGGAAGAAGGACCAGAGAATGAACGGGGAGGGGGAGGATTAGCAGAATAGAAGATACTTCAGCACCAGCGGAAGACTTTTTCACTTATTTCAACACAACCTCTCAAACCGCTCCACCCATTGTCACTTGGAGCTGAAGTTGTTCTACCTCTTAGCAGTTGTACCGTATTTCATTATTTCAGTCTCGGGAGTCAAACACAAGTTTGTGAACACTATCACCGCTTATGATGGGTATCTGTACCAAGACTCCACGCGGCATATAGCTGTGTCAGCTAGAAAGCCAGACGGAAGCAAGTATATCTAGTCAGAGTAGAAGGAATACCTCCAGCCTAAGCCCCAATATCCCTCCATAATGGGCTATCTCCCCCACCAAGACCCTACCAATTACTTTTCCAGAGGACATTCTTGCGTCAACCTGAGCAGCTGCATTGACAGGCGTCGAAGCAGGCAAGATTCTGCGAGTGGCAGTTGCATTTGCTATTCTTGCGACAATTTTTGCAGTTACATGGAAGCGAGCTCCTAGAGATCCCTTTCATGGCGGCAAGAGTTGCCGGAACGTCTGCCTGCGAAATCCCATAACTTTCCGGATCGGCCACAATGCTAGACTGAAGCCATTTGATGATTCTTTGGGTCTCCGCCGGTGGGTCTTCGTTGGTGACTTTGTCTCGGTTTCGAGTGATATACTGCCAGTGCGGCAGAGTATGGGACACAAACATGTTCTTATTCCAGCACATGCCACCACGAAATAGACAGTTTGTAGCTGTAATGGGAGCATGTATCGTACCTGGTGGCATGATGAGTGTATCCCCGCGGAGAAGTGAGATCACACGAATCCACGCTGGATTTGGCTTCCAGTCTGTTCCATCTCGAGCAAATTCTTCACGCGCAGCCTGCTCGTCCTGGGAAGTTAAAGACTGAAAGTAGTATTTCAAGACGCTCTCGTCGTCCTCGTTTTGAGTGTTGCCCTCAAATCCTGGGAGCACGCAGGTACGGTAGAAGCCAGGTGGGACAATTTTCATTCTTCGCCTGCACACGGGTCAGTGTGCAGGCAGAAAAGAAAATGTGTCCCGTTGCTTACTAACATCGACATGGACACTTCCCTCCCTTTCCCCTTCCCCTCTAACATGGACGTATTCACGCTTAATTGGAAAGGAATCGATGAGTGGTGAATGCCCATAGAAAGTTGGATGGTAATCGCGGATGTTTCCATTTCACTAAAGCCTAAACTAGCTCTCCTTTCAATAATTATAGAAAGCCGTGTCAATCAACACTCACACGTCGAGGGTTATGATGAGTGGATAGAACGAGACCATTTCATATGGGTGGGGTGCCATTGCGGAAGCACTCAACAAACAAACGGCGGCCTCGGGTCTGTCCGCGCGATAGTGTCTACTGCAAAGAGTTGTATAAAATCGAAACAGCAAGGCGTACTCACTCGACGAATACGCCCACCCCAAGCAGACCGCCCCCAAAGCAAAGTCTGCAGACGTCAGACCAGGATGACGATGAAGAGGGGAATCGGGTCAAAGACATATGTGATTGGCGAGTTATGAATGGGATGGTATAGCTACAAAAACAACACGAAGATGCTCATGACATTATTGCAAAGATCAACACAAAATTGCTGCCTGACTCCAATGTGAACAACGCGTCCGGTTTTGCTTCATCCATATCCAGTACACGCTCGGAGAGACCGTGCTGCTTACTTGAGTAGAGTGAAATTTTCATTTATGGACGTCAAGTCAAGACCATACAGATCCATCTGAAAAGATTCAATTTTAGCACCAACAGCGTGTTCCTCCTTGAAAATAGATCACCTATGAAATAATCCACAACACCAGTGTGCCGCCCTCCTTAAAAAATCCAACAAAGATCATTCAAGAGATCCGACTCATCTTCGAAAGTCCGCGTCTTCCACTGTCAAGGGCTGTATCCACACCCAAATCCCCGCACCTCGTCCAATGCCCGAGCACCTTCCCTGGCTTGAATGGTCAGCGCGGTGTATAATTTGCTGCCTGGTCAACGTGAACAACTCCGCCAAGGCTAATGTCAGGTTTTTTGTCCCCGGAGAACTAAATACCCTGGATTTGTCGAAGTAAATCAAGCTCCTTCGATGCTGCGTTGTGGTGAAAGGACCAATTGGGTTGGAACAACTTGCTGCTTTGAAGTACTCATCATAGAGGAGTACTTTCCGTTGGAAATTTATCTTTCACGCCGAAATACACAACAGTAAACGAGGAACTTGAATCGAAGAAGTTTGATACCAATGCCGCACTCGTGATTCGTATGGAGCAAATTTTGGCCCCGAAAGCAAACCAGGCGCAGATCCAAGGGCAACGACGCCCAGTTCTGAAAAAGCAAGCCAGGCTTTTGCTGACCCGTCCAGGTCGTACAACCGGGTATGTTTTCAGGTCGATCCGGGATGTGCGATCCCACGTCGTAGTCAATTTTAGTATTGGATAGAAAATAACGTCTGCCGTCTTATCACTTGCGATACATTTCAAACCAACGGGAAACATTTCTAATCAATTGCAAGAAACCTATTGGATCAGGTACGCTCCCCCAAGCCTGACCGCTGTTCCCGCCCTGCTCACTAGTCCCTTACTCCATGCTGTCCCGAGCAGGATCCCAATAGTGGCTGACTGCATTCGGAGTCGTGGAACCACCCACTGCAGAGCTTTCATCGGCTTGATCAGCGGTAGGCTTCATCATCGGGGAAGATACACCTATCCACACTTGGCTTCCTGCCTCGTAGATGTTAGTTAACATTCCAATCAGCTAGTTCGTTGCTAGTCCATGTCCCACCCCACCACTCGTTTGACTCGCGAATCCATGTCACAAACAGGGTCACCAAGGCCTCTCTCTCTGTATCGGAGGGGTGTGCAGAGATCTCGAAGGTAGAGAAGAATGTGAATCGCGCTGGTAAGAAAAGGCGTGGTCAAGAATTTCCGGGTTGTCTTACGGAGAACTCGCGCCACCAACGGCCTTCCTTCCATCGTTCTTCCCCTGTCAACACAGAAACATGGTTCTGGATATCCGAAGCCCGGGACCAGCGGGTCACAGTTGCCATAGCATCGACGAGGTGCGTCAGGTTGAATTGAATCCCCAGGGGATAGAGCGAAATTCGACTTGGCGTGGCTCCTGGTTCCAAATTCTTTTTGGAAATGAGTGGCGACCAGAAGAAGATCAAGCGAGGCGTGCTCTCCGTGGTGCAATTAGCAAGGGCGTCTTACCACATTTTGTTTATTTCGTGATTGTCTCGAAGATCTTACCCGATTCACACGGTCACACAGAACACTGCAGGGCCTGGATACTTCGGAGGAATTGACTCTCCCTTAGTCCTGTAGATTGCCCGCGTGTACACATCAAGGGCTTGCTCTTGTACTCAATCATCAGTATCTATTCGTGATCGTGTACCCCCACGGGATACTCTAATACCCAAGGAAGCCATCATAGCAGCTGAGATGATTGGGATTAAGGGAATCTACGCATGTCGTTTGTGTGATTTATTAGTCAAGAGCCGGGCTTCATTTTCGACAGGTGGAGAGGACCGAGGAAAGCGCCTCGCATGGAAACCTGCCGTAGCAACTTCATGAATACAAAGAGATCATCCAAATAAGTAAAATGTATAAATTGCTATAGAGTTCTCTTGCCGAGATACAGAGCAGAAGTGACAACAATAATCCAGTGACAACAACAATCCATAAACGAAACGCAGAACTCTCCCTCAAGCCCCATCCCCAGGAATATCATCCGTCATATTAGTGACCCGTACAAGGCATTTCTTGCTTAGCCTTAATGAGACAACAGCAATTCAGGAAACCATGTAAAGACTGCAAGAGAAAGTCACCGAAACCGAAGCAAGCGACGCCTAAGACCCTAAAAATGGCGGAGACAGTTGCCTTTGCGAACTTTACACCGGATGATAAGAAGAAAATCATGACCGGGGTTGCGCCCAGCGGGTCATCGAAGACCAAGGCGAGAAGGGAGAAGAAGGAGATAGAGAAGAGGAAGAGCCACTTAGCAGCGAAGCATTCCCTTGCGGACTTTGCTAAGTGGGTCTGCTGCTCTGTCACTATGGGAGTTTGGCGTCAGGCAGCTTCCTCTCGGGTGCTGTCCATTCTTGATATAATATCGCCGATTGCGAGGCCCGTTCTTGGGGTGGAGATGGCTGGCACGGAACTGTTGGCGTGGTACCGGCTGTGAATATGTCGTGGCTGTATTGGGGTGAGAGTGAGAGTGTGTTGAAGAGCGAAATTGCGGCTTAAAGATTCACCATCATGGGATGGCAGAGAGGGCGTGGCAAGAGGAGTGCGGTTGGGAGAAGGGGGCTGGAGCCGGAGTGGTGTTCTTTGGTGAATTGGAGCGAGAGCGCTTTGTGTATCGGCCTGTGGAGTGGTTGTTACCTTTTCCGTGCGAATATGAAGGAGTTATCGAGGATGCAGAAAGCGAAGGTAATCGAGAGGTGAGTGCGCCTGGCCGCAATCCTCAAATTGATCCTCGATTCGGGGTTATTGTGGAACCAAACCGGACGAACCAGGCCAAAAGGACCAACCAGAAGAACCAACCAGAACAACTCAACAGGATTTAATCAAGTCAGAGTCAGAGTCAGAGTCAGAGTCAGAGTCCAAAGAAGTTTTGACCCCAGCACCGAGACCTTCGGGCCTAAGTTCTTTCGCGATTTGGCAGGCAACGCGTATGAGGACTTGATTGATGGCATCCCGTTGATGAGGTGTAAGGTAGAATTCAATCTGCGCCTGGTCGAGCCCATTACCCATGAATTCGAGCGCCTCGGAGAATCGATATATGCTGATTTGAGCGTTTCCATCGATACCTTTCAATGGCTGACGTACGTCTCCAAGGTAAGTCGACTCCCCTTCGGAGTTCATCACACGGCCGTCTGGTTTTTCGAGTTGCCATATGCATACGCACTTGAGAAAAGAGGTTACTATAGCTCTGGGGGAAAGATTATGCAACTTACTTGGTGAAAGATCAAACAAAAGCTTACTACCGAAAGAAATACAAGCGCCGTCACACTTTCGATATCAAAAATCCAGAATGACACGTTCAGGAAGGGAAGTACTGCTGAACAAAGAGGATGCAACCACAGCGTGATATCGCGAAGGTTGCTATTCCGCGTGTGTTTGTTCTGCAAGTAAATCGATAGAATAATAGTGAACGCGGTGATAGTGAGCGAGACAAGTTGGTAGACTGGCATGTTGAGAATGAATAGCTGCGGCGAACGAGCAACAGGTTTTATTCTGTCTTCTGCTTGCCGCCGAGCACTGCGCGAGCTTCTTTGCAAATCCTTTCCACAGTATGACTCAGATGGTCGGAAAGAAGACGGGGAACGGAGGAGACCTGGGTGTGCTTGAGGTTGTTGTTGGGGCATGATTGAGTATACGAGTGATCAAGAGTGCGGTCCGTTCCATGTTCAATTCAATAATGGCGATCGCCGATCGACCAACACAACCATCAGCACGGTTCCTCTGTATGGCTTCGGTTAAACCCTGAAGGGGAAAATAGTCTCCAAATAACAGGGGTTCATTCCACTTCAATGCATGGCTTCGGTTAAACCCTGAAGGGGA